>CM054178.1:91110557-91168057 GCA_028829895.1 Sinotaia quadrata
ACCTGCTTACTATTTTATGTTTTTCATGGATCCACCACCCAGTGAGACTTGGTAAAGATTGTCTGGAAGACATAACCCATTCAATACATCACTACCCACCCACCCTTCATCATGTTTCACTGCTACAGTCATTTGGAAAAGAATACTGTTCCTGTTACTATTACAGTCATTTGGAAAAGAATACTGTTCCTGTTACTATTACAGTCATTTGGAAAAGAATACTGTTCCTGTTACTATTACAGTCATTTGGAAAAGAATACTGTTCCTGTTACTATTAGAGTCATTTGACCAAGAACATGATCGTGATGCTGTTGCAATCAACCACGAGCACTGATTTTGTTGATTTTGTAATCATTTGACCTTATGAAATTACTTTATTGTTGAAATAATTAAATTTGCTGAAATCATCACCTTACTGACACAATTTCCCTTTTCTCTTACTAACACAATTCCCTTTCCCCCTTACTGACACAATTCCCTTTCCTCCTTATTGACACAATCCCCTTTCCCCCTTACTGGCACAATTCCCTTTCCCCGTTACTGACACAATTCCCTTTCCCCCTTATTGACACAATTCCCTTTCCCCCTTACTGGCACAATTCCCTTTCCCCGTTACTGACACAATTCCCTTTCCCCCTTATTGACACAATTCCCTTTCCCCCTTACTGGCACAATTCCCTTTCCCCGTTACTGACACAATTCCCTTTCCCCCTTATTGACAATTCCCTTTCCCCCTTCATCTGGGATTCACATACATATATGCATAATGAGAGTTTTCAAGGCAAAGAAGTTCAGTGTTCGTGATCGATATAGTCACTAAGTGCTTATACTTGTAGTGTTCTGCCTAGACTTCTGAGAATAATTTTACCGCACGTAACTTCTAAATCGACTCGCGAATTCAAAGAATGTCTCTCTGGAAGTACAAAGACAACATGGCGATATTTTTTCAGCTGGCAATCATTCAGTTTTCTAGTCTGCCGCACCATCTTTACGCAAGCGCTATTTTCAGCCCCGGGAACAGACGCAAGAGAAGTAAATGCTAATTTGCCCCAGGAAAATACAAAACAGCAGTAAAGGTGTGTGTGGATGGATGGGTAATGGGAGGGGGTATCTCAAAAACGGAATAAATAGAAATGGCAATGTGGTGTGCTCGCGATACCAAATGTCTTGAAGTTATCGTCAATAAGAACACACAAACCGACAGTATGCACAAAGCAGATTTACAGTCGGTCTCGCATCATATGGTCATTCTTGGTTAAATCCAACTATAATAACTCCCTCCCATCCCCCCAAAAAAATTTAAGATACTTATCGATGATAGAAATTCAGACCATATGATGATCGGATGTCCTGCAGACGTTTGTGAATAAATCAGACTTAGCGCCCCTTTTAATGAACTGGTTTCTGAAACCGTTTTACGTTGTTACGCATATTTTCAGAAGTCTGTTAAATATGACAATTAAAGGTTTTAAAGGTTGTTATGCATTTTTTTCAGGAATCTGTTTTAAATGACAATTAAAGGTTTTACTTTGTTACGCATATTTTTCAGAGGTCTATTAAATATAACAATTAAAAGTTTTATTTTTTTCATTACTTATATATGTTTGTGCAAGAGAATTTACAAACAGTGAGTGTTAGTTTGTGATGTGGTTAGTACGTTTACGTTAGTGGTTTAAGTTCAGTTAATATTTGAATTTTCGCAAGTGATTTAAGTGCAACGTTAGTATTATGGTATTAATGTAGATATGTTGGTGCTAGTGGTTTAGTGTCAATACTATGTTGTGCTAGTGACTTTAGTGTCTTAATACTATATTGGTTCTAGTGGTTTCAGTGTCAATACTGTGTTGGTGATAGTGGTTTTAAGTTCAATTAATGATACTGTTTCGTAAGTTTTAGTGAAGTTTACATTACCGTTATGGTTTAGTGTTTTAGTGCAGTTTATTTTACGTATATGTTAATAGTTTAAGTTCTGTTAATTTTACATTAGTGTTAATAGCTGTAATACTTTTTACCGCATGTCTGAGCAAGTTGTAACAAGAAATTTGTAATGTAATTACTGTTAAACGTTTGGTCACTGATTACAAAATACACACAGTCGTGGACAAGACCTTTGTGCAGTTGGTCTCCCTCGTTATTTTAGTATCACTAACTGCAGGCCATAGTTTGATGCTTTCAGCCAGGGAAAAGTTAAGTCACGGCTCACTGTTTTACACTTTAAGAAAAATCATTATTTGTGAGTTTAGATAGCATAATTAGTACTGGTTTTGGAAAACACCATTACTTGTGGGTTTAGATAGAGTCATTACTACTGGTTTAAGAAAACACCATTACTTGTGGGTTTAGATAGTGTCATTACTACTGGTTTTTGCTTTTAGAAACTCAATGTTGACAAGGGAGAACATATCTGAACGACAAATTATAGCCTAAGTCAGACGTAGGACTTTATGAGTTCATAAGGGGGTGGGGAGATCGATAGAAGTTTAACGTCACCACTGGAGCTTGCATTGATCGTTTCATCATCAGATGTTATCTGATCTGGAGTGCCCCAGTGGGATTCCATAGCCTCAGATTGCGTTCCTAGGTGGAGGGCACCAGTAAGATTCCATAGCCTCACATTGCGTTCCGAGGTGGAGGGCCCCAGTGGGATTCCATAGCCTCACATTGCGTTCCGAGGTGGAGGGCTGAACTTGTAGACTAATCTCTTAGTAAATAGGAAAGACAGTAGATTTTTTGCCCATGGGAACGCTTCTGACAGATGGTTTTAAAATGACTACTTGAGCAAAGTAAATATCTTTCAAACAGAAAAGAAATAGTTGATGGTGTTTAATTCATGAACGTTCGTTGCAAACTCCTGTCAGCAATATCGAACTACGTCACTCATTTTTATCTTTCGAGTTGATAGTCCCAGAATCAATGTGGTCAGTAATATCGAACTACGTCACTCTTTTTTATCTTTCGAGTTGATAAACAGTCCCGGAATCAATGTGGTCTCTACTGTAATGCAGGTGTTCGTGGAGATATAATTGAAAATGTCGTCAATTTAAAGTCAGGAACTGAATAAGTTATGGATGATATAATTGAAAGCATTAAAGATGACAACTTCTGAAAGGCATATTAAACAAATACTGAAGAATATTATTGCTTGATTATTTATCTCTCTTGTCCGCACTTTTTCTCACCCACATTCCATCTCTCCTATCTCCAACCCTCACTCACACTTACCACCTTCATCAATCAATGGGTGTAGAGTGGTCACGAAAAAAAAAAATCCAAACGTGTTATCAATTTTCACTTTCCCTCACCCCACACTCGATTATTTACTTCCCTCACCTTACTCACTCGAATATTTACCCCACCACTTTACTCACTCGAATATTTACCCCATCACCTTACTCACTCGATTATTTACTCTTCCCTCACCTTACTCACTCGATATTTACCCTTTCATCACCCTATTCACCCGATTATTTACACTTACATCACCTTACTCACCCGATTATTTACCCTTTCATCACTCTGCTCACATGATTACTTACCCTTTCATCACCATTCACCCGGTTCTATACCTTCCCTCACCCAACTCACTCGAGTTTATAAAAAGAGTATGTCGTCACTCAGACGTAAATAAAGGGAAAAATTGGTTTTTTGATTTCCTGCCAGATACAACAGCAACACGAGACAGTCTTGCTATGCATAATTCAAAATGGGGCCCACCCGTTAAGTACTGCACGCCGCTGTTCTGTAGCCTAGAAGTGGCCGCTTGGGTATTCTACCCAACTTTTAAAATACTGCTTTGTGAGAACACGCACACTACTGGAAACTCGTAAAATACATGTGCGTGTGTACTTTAAACTGTATATACATGTACATGATTTGAGTGCGTGTGTACTTTAAACTGTATATACATGTACATGATTTGAGTGCATGCGTACTTTAAACTGTATATACATGTACGTGAATACCGGTGTCATAGGGGCCCGCTTATGTCGGTTTCTGTACAGACAAGCACATTTTGAAAACAATGGATGACTAAAGAAAAGATATTTTTTTAATTTGTATAATTTCACACACACACACACACACACACACACACATACACACACATACACACACACACACACACACACACACAAACACATATACATATATATTATTTATCTATCTATACGCACACACACACATACATGCATACACGCACACACATACACACACGCACAAACACATACACACAGATTATTTATCTATTTATACGCGCGCGCACACACACACATGCTACAACTACTACTACAGACAGTAGTAAAAGTAGCGATTGAAGTAGTATTTCTGCTGTTTACTACTACTATTGAATGCAGTGAACACAGAAACATATAAAAAAACACACGCTGTTTGTGAAGGACCATTGAAATAATTCGTTTACATAGTCTATTTGAATTTGATTTGGATTTGAACTTGTGGCTGCATATAAAAACATTGGTTACAAATCTGAAGATCTGGAAATATGGCTATATAGAGAGATAATGGTTACAAATATGAAGATTTGGAAATATGGCTATATAGAGAGATAATGGTTACAAATATGAAGATTTGGAAATATGGCTATGTAGAGAGATAATAGTCACAAATCTGAAGATTTTGAAATATGGCTATGTAGAGAGATAATATTCAGAAATCTGAAATTTTGGGAATATTGCTATGATGAGAGACATTAGTCACCGTAGGGAAGACTAATACAATATAGTTACACAGGCATAACAATATGCCATTGAAATAACAAGACATTGGCATAGTCGCGTGACACCATTTGTCACACGTGCGTAATGTCCGCGCAAGACTTCATTGACTGAGCACACACACACACACACACACACACACACACATACACACACACACACACACACACACACACATACACACACACACACACACACACATACACACACACACACAAATTAACTTGAGATCACAATGCTAGACTTGAAGAGTATTCTGCAAAACTCTTCGTCGAAATCTCTTTAGAATAACTGATGGATTCATAAACAATTGTGTAATAATCCTACCTAGCGTCTTTGGCACTGTGTCCAAATTTCCCGTCGGTCACAAACTTTTGGTTCATGTTACGTAAATGATCAGTATGGTGCCTTCCTGTGTTCAAATTTCCCGTCAGTCACAAACGTTTGGTTCATGTTACCGTAAGTCATCATTAAGGTGCCTTCCTGTGTTCAGGAAGGTGGGTTTCAGTGAAGCGACGATTTTATCTCAGAATGCTTGCAGATTTCACGCCGAATTGTCACATTTCTGTAGTCGCCTTTTTCCCGATTAATCGGAATACATATCGACTAAAAATAGTGGCTATGCCGCAGCTCTACCGGAAATGACGTGCTGTAAATCACGAAATGTATTTATAGCAATCAATACATCGCAAGAACTTTGTTATATCAGGACAAGGCAGACGAATATTCTGCTGTGACGTGTTGGCCCACGTGTGTTTAAGCCGGCACGTCTTATAAATGTTGTTATTTATACCAAACCGTAAGTGTTATTGTAGCATTTTTTAATTTCATCGAAACTAATATATATTGTTCTAGCAATGCTTATAATAATATACAACTGAATGACGATAGTACTTCTGTACCGCTCTGTTTCTGTACCGCAATGCAGTGTGACTAGTCTTACTCGGTACAATTTAGTATAATTAGTGCTTTGCACTGTTTAGTGCCGAGTGTTCGTTTGCATACAATTCAGTTATAGTACTTCAACTTTATACCATTTAGTCAAAATCACCTGGATACAGTTTATTTACATTAGTCCACCTTTACACTATTTAGTCAAAGTCACCCGGATACAGTTTATTTACATTAGTCCACCTTTGCACTATTTAGTCAAAGTCACCCGGATACAGTTTATTTACATTAGTCCACCTTTATACTATTTAGTCAAAGTCACCCGGATACAGTTTATTTACATTAGTCCACCTTTACACTATTTAGTTAAAGTCACCCGGATACAGTTTATTTACATTAGTCCACCTTTACACTATTTAATCAAAGTCACCCGGATACATTTTATTTACATTAGTCCACCTTTACACTATTTAGTCAAAGTCACCCGGATACAGTTTATTTACATTAGTCCACCTTTACGCTATTTAGTCAAAATCACCCGGATACAGTTTATTTACATTAGTCCACCTTTACACTATTTAGTCAAAATCACCCGGATACAGTTATTTACATTAGTCCACCTTTTCACTATTTAGTCAAAGTCACCCGGATACAGTTTATTTACATTAGTCCACCTTTACACTATTTAATGCCAAGGGTCGCATGAATGCAATTCAGTGTCGTTGATGCATTTGTACAGCAAAACTTCGGTGATGTCAGGAAGTGATTCTCAAATCCAAGGTCATCTGAATCCAAAGCAGATATTATTTCAATGGATATTTTACAGTGCCTGGTCCGTATGAATATGATTTATTGTCCCTTGTTCACAATGATAACATTTCTTTAATACCATGAAAGACGGGAATGTGTAGTTCTTTAATGCCTTGAAACACCGGGATTGTAGTGCTTTAATACCATGAAAGATAGGGTTTGTAGTCTTTAATACCATGAAAGATATGATTTGTAGTTCTTTAATACCATGAAAGATGTAGATAAAGACGAGGATTTGTGATTCTTTAATACCATGAAAAAGAGGATTTGTAGTTCTTTAATACCATGAAAGACAGGATTTGTAGTTCTTGAATACCATGAAAGACAGAATTTGTAGTTCTTTAATACCATGAAAGACAGGATTTGTAGTTCTTTAATACCATGAAAGACGTAGATGAAAGACGAAGATTTGTAATTCTTTAATACCATGAAAAACCCGGATTTGTAGTTCTTCAGTACTATGAAAGACGTGGATTTGTAGTTCTTTAATACCATGAAGGACGGAACATATCGTTCTTTGATATCATGAAATGCCAGGAGTGATAGGTACTCGCAGTTCTTTTAATACCATGAAAGAAGAATTTGTAGTTCTTTAATACCACGAAAGAGGAATTTGAGGTTCTTGAATACCATGAAACACAGAGATCTGTAGTTCTTTAATACTATGCAAGACAGGAACATATAGTTCTTTAATACCATGAAAGGCGGAAATGTGTATTTCTTTAATACCATGAAAGAAGAGGATTTGTAATTCTTTCATACCATGACAGACTCGGATTTGTAGTTCTTCAGTACTATGAAAGACGTGGATTTGAAGTTCTTTAATACCATGATAGACAGGGAATTGTAGTTCTTTAGGATAGAGATTAATATGTTCTTCAGTGCTGTATGAAAAATTCTACTCAGAGCTCTAAAACCTCTAGTGTCAAGATTCACAAGTTTTCTTACCTGTTTGTTATGGTAGATTTTAGCCTCGTTCGTATGAAAATGAACTCCAGATTCTTCAGTACCAGTTAGACTAGGACTTTTCATTTCTACAGTACATCAATTAGAATTAAAAAATATGTTTCCTCTTACACCAGTGACTACAGCAGCAAATAGGAGATCTTGTTTTTCTTCATAACACTACCTAATGATTTCGGGTCTTAGGATTTCTCTATAGATAAATTCTGGCTACTTTGTATAAATATCTCGGGTCTTAAGATTTCTCTTCAGATAAATTCGGGGTACACTAATTATTGATTTATGGTTCTAAAGAATTCTTTCCTGGTAAATTCCTTCAGATTGTTGCGATCACCAAGCCAACACCAGTAGAAAACCATTCCTCTGGACTAAAGTTGACCTATCTTGACCACTGGTAGGCAATGCTTAGTTATGGCTTGTCACTACGAAAGACTATAGATCGACTGACGGTCAGCCAATGCTTAGTTATAGTGTGTCACTCCAGACGACAGTTGATTGACCGATGGACAGCCAATGTTTAGTTCATACCAGTCACTACGAAAGGCAATAGATTAATAGATTGACTGATCGTCAGCCAATGCTTAGTTACAGCGTCTCACTGCAGACGACAAAAGATCGACTGACGAGTCCTCTTTAAAAAATTTCGTACACTTGAACTCCTTAATGAAGAGTTTCAAAACTTGAAACTATGTAATATTTAGCTGGACGCCTTAACTACGTTCTGAGAAAGATTTTGTTTAAAGGCATTTAAAAATAGTGTAAAATATAAAAACAGACAGCAAGTAGTAGTGGAAGAGTGAGAGGTGGTGGGTGGTGGGTGGTGGTGGGTGGTGGTGGAATAACGTGTTTCTCTGGTGTAGCGTCAGGTGCTAATTTTCATGTCCTGGCTTGAAATAATGTTTCAATAATGGTGCTTGAACTTGGAGTCTTCTAAACAAACGCAGGAACGAATTTCTCTTCCACTGGTAACTTGGCCGTGTCAAAGTCCGGGGTCGCGTGAGATTTACTCGCGGGGTGTGGGTGGTGTTCGTAGGTAACTGTAGAACACCGAGCTTCCCACTCAGGTTATTGTTGGGAGACTGTTCGGGACAGTAACAATAAAATAATAAGTGCCACGTTGACATTTCACAATCGCACTAGTGTATATTGTACGGCTATCTAACCATTCGCACTAGTGTAGTCTAACTGGAACGGCTGCGTATTTACTGACACTAGTGTTTCTAACTGGAATGACTGAATACTTACTGATATTAGTGTTTCTAACTGGAACGGCGTTACATCTACTCGCGTTATCATAAGTGGTACATTGTTATATATGTCTGAATGCGCCTGTAATTGTTGATGTAAATTGTCCGCTTTCACTCCACTCGCATCAACCCCTCACCCTGCAGCTTACAGGTCACAAATACGCATGACTGGTCGAAACCCTTGATCGAAGGACGTGTAGGACTCCCCCAGTCACATTCAGTCACGAATAGTCTGGTGTGGACGGTTAACAGAGCGTACCGAGGAATGCGATGAACGAGTTAGTGGTGTTTACAACGTAACTGTCTGAGAGTTAGTGGTGTTTACAACGTAACTGTCTGAGAGTTAGTGGTGTTTACAACGTAACTGTCTGAGAGTTAGTGGTGTTTACAACGTAACTGTCTGAGAGTTAGTGGTGTTTACAACGTAACTGTCTGAGAGTTAGTGGTGTTTACAAC
This sequence comes from Sinotaia quadrata, assembly GCA_028829895.1. NCBI lineage: Eukaryota > Metazoa > Mollusca > Gastropoda > Architaenioglossa > Viviparidae > Sinotaia > Sinotaia quadrata. Next base: position 91,119,655 of record CM054178.1, read on the forward strand.
GTAACTGAGAGTTAATGGTGTTTACAACGTAACTGTCTGAGAGTTAGTGGTGCTTACAACGTAACTGTCTGAGAGTTAGTGGTGTTTACAACGTAACTGAGAGTTAATGGTGTTTACAACGTAACTGTCTGAGAGTTAATGGTGTTTACAACGTAACTGTCTGAGAGTTAGTGGTGTTTACAACGTAACTGTCTGAGAGTAAAAAATTCATGCATTGCTAATCGGTACAACAGATAAACAATTGAATAAATCACATTGCTTAAAACAAAAAGATACTTAATTATATATAACAATACAATGTGTCTTCTAAATCTAAACTAATTAATGTAAAGATATGTCTGCAATTGATTCTTATAAATAATAGCTAAACAAACGGCAATCATGTCTAATAAAAATAGTAAAAGAGAAACATACTTCAATGAAAGCTTTACATTAAAATAAGGGGTTTGGTTGGATTGTTTGGTTTAGTAGAAAAAAGTAAGAAGAAAAGAAAGAGAAGGCAACCAAATTGAGAAGTCATCCAAGGCCAGGAACAAGGCCACTCTTCCTTTCTATTACACACACACACACACACACACACACACACACACACACACACACACACACACACACACACACACACACAAACACACACACACACACAAATACAAATACATATACACACAAATGTGCGCGGGCGCACAAACACACACTGTTTGGCAGTAAATGCACACAGAGTTTGGAAATGTGATATTACTTTTACAGACTAACTAGAAAAAATGTCTTCTCACTCATAAACGTGTATGCCAACGGGAATGCGGACTTTTCACTTTCACTTGAGTACCTGGTACAGATGTTTACTCACTTGCACTGGAATAACTGGTACTGCTGTCTATTCACTTAAGCTAGTGTAACTGGAATGATAGTGTGTCCACTTGCACTAGTATAATATTGCATGGCTGAATGTCCATTCACACTAATGTTACTAGTTATATATTTATATATTTTCTGACCACACGCTCATACATTGAGTTTTTCATGGACAATCCCAAACAAATGTCAGATACTTATCAAATTTTGTCTTCGCTAATTAATAGCCGATGTTCATTAGTTCAGTAACATGTACTGAATTGTTTCCTTGATGTGTTTCGTTTTGTTCTTTTACCCCTTGAACGCGCTCTGAAAGACAACCAACCTCAGAGAGAAAATATAATACAAGCATGTTGTCGCACTCTTTTAGCAGAACGAAAATCAAGAATGGTAAAGTCAGTCTTAGTCTTTTACTTAGAGGTTTTCTCACCAGCATCAGATGAAAACTGGAAATGTAGGATCTAGCATGCTTTTGATCTACCTCTAAGATTTCAGCTACATTACAGCGAACCTAAAGAGTGCTTTAAATTAGATTATATTATCTTTAAAGTCAAACTGTTGTATCTGTGTGTGATATCTAAAGCACGAACACTGAATGCGTATCTTTTGTGCCTTGAAACGTATCTTTTGTGATAGGGAATCAGTCAGTTGCAGAAATAGACTATGAGTCAGCTATAAACTGGTGATAAAGCACAGGCTACTAAGACATGATTGTGAGACATTATATTTATTTTATAGTTCTAATTTATAAAGTCCTGATAAATCCCAGTCTACTGAGAAACGATTTTCAATTATATTTCATTATTACTTGGTTTATTTTTTTAAAAAAAAGAAATGAAAGAAAGATAAAGCTCGTGTCGAGGACAATTGGCGCACTGTTACATAGGCACTTCCTGCAGTCATTTTGCGTACGACTTTGTCACGTTCCGGACCGTGAGAGCCTCAAGGAGTTCCCGTTTAGTGTCCATCTGTCAACTTCTTGTATGTTTTATTTCATTTCGTCCTTGACCTCATGAATCCCATTTGCGCAGTAATGTACGATACAATAGTTTGAATTTTATTGCAAAATCGTTCTCTAGTACATAATATGATATGATCCTGTGCTCTGTAATTTCTGGCTGTCACGTGTCATTGGAATGAGAGCTGTTAGTTCGAAAAGTGTTTTTACGTTGTCAAGAAACCCCTAAGCAATTACCTGCTCTGATTTCTAGTTCCAATCTTTGCTAAGTTTTAAGCATTTATTAATACTGTTCCCAACGCCATTTGTAGAAATGTGAGTTAGAGAGTGCGTGCGTGCGTGTGTGTGTGTGTGTGTGTGTGTGTGTGTGTGTGTGTGTGTGTGTGTGTGTGTGTGTGTGTGTGTGTGTGTGTGTGTGTGGAGGAAGGGAAGAGAGCTAGGAAGTTAATATACTTCGAGTTTTTTCTCTTCGACACGACTACTTCGTATTGCTTAATTCTTTCATTCATATTCCACAGATTATAATTTTATATATATATATATTAGTAAACTCTACTCCTGCACTTTTTCTATATTCATTCGCTTTTCTCCTATGTAAGCTTTTACCTTCCATTTATTCACTTTTCTTGGTTGTCAAACATTATCTCCTCATTTCTTCACTTTTCTTAGTGTCAAACATTAACTCCCCATTTATTCAATTTTCTTAGTTGTCAAACATTATCTCCCCATTTCTTCACTTTTCTTAGTTGTCAAACATTATCTCCCCATTTCTTCACTTTCTTAATCGTTAAACATTATCTCCCCATTTCCTCACTTTTCTTAGTGGTCAAACATTAAATCCACATTTCTTCACTTTTCTTAGTTGTCAGACATTATCTTCCCATTTTTCACTTTTCTTATTTCTCCTTCATTATCTCCCCATTTCTTCACTTTTCTTAGTTGTCAAGCATTATATCTCCCTATTTCTTCACTTTTCTTAGTCGTCAAACATTATCTCCCTATTTGTTTTCTTTTCTCAGTCGTATGAATTAATTCTCCATTTGTTTAATTTTCTTAATCGTCAAACATTATCTCCCCATTTGTTTGCTTTTCTCAGTCGTCCAACACTATCTCCCGATTTCTTCAGGTTTCTTAATCGTCAGAATTACTTCCCCATTTGTTTACATATCTTAGTCGTCATACATTCTCTCTGTATTTCTTCACTGTCTTTATTAGACATATTATCTCTATTTCTTCACTTTTTTTAGTCGACAAACGTTATCTCCGTATTTTTTAATCTTGTTTATTCCTCAAACATTGTCTCGGCTACTTTTCTACTTTTTTTAATTCATCATTCATTATTTCTGTATTTCTTTACTTTCAGGTAGACGAAATCCAAAATACGCCTTTTGTTTGACTACCATGTATTACTTTTATTGATTATTATTTATTTTTCAAAATTGCACTTCAGAGAACTTCATCAATATTGGCAAACATGCACAATTATATTTAAAATACACAAAAATACACGACCTCACACATACATGCATATATCAAGGTCATAAGAATACGTACGTGTATCAAACACGCTAATTACTTTTTACAATAATGAAAAGTGAAAATAATTTAGTTTAGAATCACTTTCTTAAATTATATCGAGCTTCGAGTAGATAGATAGAGAGACAGACAGACAGACAGATAGATAGATAGATAGATAGATAGATAGATAGATAGATAGATAGATAGATAGATAGATAGATAGATAGATAGATAGATAGATAGATAGATAGATAGATAGATAGATAGATAGATAGATAGATAGATAGATAGATAGATAGATAGATAATGTAAATTTGCCTATCCCTATTTCTAGACTTAATTGTTATCTATATTGTTAAATTGTCATATTCTTTATGATGGTATTTTTGTAAGTGTCAGAGATAAACACCTCGAGTTGAGAATATGCAACCCAAATCAGTTCCAACTTGACGAATAGTTTTTATTATCCAATGGTTAAGATTTTGAGAATGAGACTAGCCAATGGGCTGAGATCAAAAGTTTACTTGTTGTAGAGAATTCTATTGTCTAATCACTTTGAATTTGAGCGGCAAGAAGCCTGGTCATGACAGGCAGCCATTAGCTTAAATGGTGAGTTACCTGAATGAGAGAGAATGGACTTAGAAATGTTTCATGCATTTTCCTATTGATATGTTATATTTATGTTTTTACGTAGAAATGTATTACGTGAGTAGACTATTATTTTTACAATTTTTTAAAACTAAGATGCTTATATATAGTAATCCAAACACTTGACATTGTTTCTAGTGAATGTGTTCATAAAACTGATATGCTGTATTTATTATGCTGTGTGTGTGTATCAGGCTAATAAATGCTGTTGCAGGAAACTCTTAGTTGAGACTTTAATGTAGGAGATAATGGAGTTAAAGATGAATAAACTGGAAACTCAGTGTTTGTTCCCTGATTATATTTTACAGTGAATAGGCAGCCTCTCCTGGTTTACTTATTATAAACCACTACTGCCACCATGGTAGACACAAGAAATATCTACTCTAGTGTGTAAGGAATACACTGCACTCTGTTGATGTATGGTGGCAAAGTATGCTGACTACATCGAGCAATTTCTGGTACAAGGAAGTTACTGGAAATTGCTGCAATTGTTTTGCTTGAGGCAACCAATTTTGCGAAGTAGTGTCCACATTAGCCTCAAGATAATAACAGTGAATCAGTGTTCTACAATGTGAGAGGGAAAAACATGGAATTGACAGTAATAGTGTGAACAATAAACTTGTGAATTTGTTAAGAAAAGCACATGAAAAGATTATTGTGGCTTCGCCTAGACAAGGGTACATAGAAAATATTATCACTTAACTCTAATAACTCCATTCTTGTTGTCTGATAAGAAGTATCTTGTGATTTGTATTCACACTAATCAGGTGAATTTGCTTTTTAGGATATAAGACTGTATAAATATTAAAAATTATTTGAATGTGGTTTTGTGGAAATATTGATGTCAAGTAATCTTTTTCTTTATATTTGTTTTAAGTATATTTGATTGTTGATTTAATAAATTTCTCGTTAAATTTATTGAAGTTCTTACACATATTGATAACTATATGTTGGAAAGACAGTGGGTGGGGGCTCGCTAAATATAGATTAAAGATGGATTTGTCTTCTTTAATAAGAAGTTTTCCACCTACAGAAATATTGTGTGATGGTACATGTTTATCTTTAATTTTGTGGAAGAGAGAAAACATTTACAGCGCCCACATATCCGCCATGCGAGAGAGACGAGTGGTGTCTTCTGGAGAATTATTAATAACATAAATTAAGAATCTCATCACTTGTAATTAGATATGGATGATTAATAATCATCATCATCATCATCATCATCATTAACTAAGTCTGGTATTCAATCACTATTAAGTAGATATATTCTTTTGTCAAACTATTCTGAAACTCTTTATTATCTCTTTTCCCAGGATGGATTTAATGTTTCATGCTGAAAAATATATTATTTGCCAGCGGCATATTATATTTTTAAAAAAAATAAGTGCCACGGGAAAAAATCGATCTCATCTCATGAATCATAATTTCATTGATAGTTAAGGGGCTCTGCTGTTTATCTGCCCAGACATTTCTCTTCTGGCTGTGAGGAGGCCAGAGCTGTAAAGCAAATTTGTGGATTCATCTTTAGCCACTTACATAATGGTGGAATTTTTTTTACTAGTTAGCCACTTACATAATGGTGGAATTTTTTTTACTAGTTAGCCACTTATATAATGGTGGAATTTTTTTTTTACTAGTTAGCCACTGCTGTTTGCTAGGCCGTGGATCTAAGTTGAACAATTTGACGAAAGGCTACTAACACTTTACCGTTGTGTGGTAGATTTGGATTTCTGTTGAAGAATTTAACAAAAGGTTACTAACACTTTACCGTTGTGTGGTAGATTTTGGATTTCTGTTGAAAAATTTGACAAAAGGCTACTAACACTTTACCGTTGTGTGGTAGATTTGGATTTCTGTTGAACAATTTGACTAAAGGGTACTAACACTTTACCGTTATGTGGTAGATTTTGATCTGTGCTGAACAGTGTGACAGAAGGCTACTAGCATTTCACTTGCTATGCTAGACTGGGGGGGGGGGTCTATGTTGAATAGTTTGACATATTACTAACACTAGACCTGCAGTGAGGTGGACTTGAATCTGGAACATTTTGATAGACGGTTACAAGCACTAAACTCGCTGTGAGCTCTGTCTGCGTGGAACAATTTGACGGCAGGATCGCTTACCTTATCAGTTGTGATTTTACTTCCTCGATCAAGGTTAATGACGATTTGTGCAGTCGTAACACGGGATATTATGTGTATTCTTACTTGTTCACTAAATAAAACACTTAGATGAATGTTCTTGTAACGAAGTGGATGCACAGCCAGCTTCTAACCTAATTGTAAGTACACAGTTAAAGATGATTTATGAGACACATTTGGAGTAATTCTATTGGTTAAAACAATCGAGAATAATGATAATTTCAATATCAACAAATGTTGGGTGCGGTTATTCAGCAGAAATAAATCAGTCAATCAAATAATCAATCAATCTATCAATCCGTCAAACAACTAACCAATCTATTACAGTAAAGCAACCAATCTATCTATAAAAAACCAACCAATCAATCTGTCAATCAGTCAAACAACCAATCAATCTATCAATCAGTCAAACAAAGAGTTCTGTGCTGTGTACTCTTAAATGCAGTCAGCCATAACTAGCTTTCTGTATATTCAATCAGTCAAACAAAGAGTTCTGTGCTGTGTACTCTTAAATGCAGTCAGCCATAACTAGCTTTCTGTATATTCAATCAGTCAAACAAAGAGTTCTGTGCTGTGTACTCTTAAATGCAGTCAGCCATAACTAGCTTTCTGTATATTCAATCAGTCAAACAAAGAGTTCTGTGCTGTGTACTCTTAAATGCAGTCAGCCATAACTAGCTTTCTGTATATTCAATCAGTCAAACAAAGAGTTCTGTGCTGTGTACTCTTAAATGCAGTCAGCCATAACTAGCTTTCTGTATATTCAATCAGTCAAACAAAGAGTTCTGTGCTGTGTACTCTTAAATGCAGTCAGCCATAACTAGCTTTCTGTATATTCAATCAGACAAACAAAGAGTTCTGTGCTGTGTACTCTTAAATGCAGTCAGCCATAACTAGCTTTCTGTATATTCAATCAGTCAAACAAAGAGTTCTGTGCTGTGTACTCTTAAATGCAGTCAGCCATAACTAGCTTTCTGTATATTCAATCAGACAAACAAAGAGTTCTGTGCTGTGTACTCTTAAATGCAGTCAGCCATAACTAGCTTTCTGTATATTCAATCAGACAAACAAAGAGTTCTGTGCTGTGTACTCTTAAATGCAGTCAGCCATAACTAGCTTTCTGTATATTCAATCAGACAAACAAAGAGTTCTGTGCTGTGTACTCTTAAATGCAGTCAGCCATAACTAGCTTTCTGTATATTCAATCAGTCAAACAAAGAGTTCTGTGCTGTGTACTCTTAAATGCAGTCAGCCATAACTAGCTTTCTGTATATTCAATCAGTCAAACAAAGAGTTCTGTGCTGTGTACTCTTAAATGCAGTCAGCCATAACTAGCTTTCTGTATATTCAATCAGACAAACAAAGAGTTCTGTGCTGTGTACTCTTAAATGCAGTCAGCCATAACTAGCTTTCTGTATATTCAATCAGACAAACAAAGAGTTCTGTGCTGTGTACTCTTAAATGCAGTCAGCCATAACTAGCTTTCTGTATATTCAATCAGTCAAACAAAGAGTTCTGTGCTGTGTACTCTTAAATGCAGTCAGCCATAACTAGCTTTCTGTATATTCAATCAGTCAAACAAAGAGTTCTGTGCTGTGTACTCTTAAATGCAGTCAGCCATAACTAGCTTTCTGTATATTCAATCAGTCAAACAAAGAGTTCTGTGCTGTGTACTCTTAAATGCAGTCAGCCATAACTAGCTTTCTGTATATTCAATCAGTCAAACAAAGAGTTCTGTGCTGTGTACTCTTAAATGCAGTCAGCCATAACTAGCTTTCTGTATATTCATGAAATAAGTGTGTCGATTATTTTGCGAAGTGTGTGTTTGAATGTTAATTCATTCGACCGTGGCCTAGGTAAGGGTTAAGAGTGTGACTCCTTGAGCTGCTTGGAATGAATTGCATTATTTAATTATAATGGGAGTTGATTCCTGCTATAGAGTACTGTCAACAGTCAGAAGACCATTATGATAATAATATATTTGAGAATACACCTTTAAAATATACTTGACATGGTTAGCATATATGACGTTTTATATACTTGACATTTTTAATAAACTTGACATGATTAATATACTTGACATGTTTAATATATTTGACATGTTTAGTATACTTGACATGTTTAATATACTTGACATGTTTAATATATTTTACATCTTTAATACACTTTACAGCTTTAATATACTTTGCATGCTAAATGTGCCTTAAATCTCTCATATACTTTACAAAAGCAGGCAACAACAGACACAAAAGTTAGAATGCTCGAGTTATTAAAATGTATGTTCAGTTAGAGTTTGTATTGAAACATAGACAAGAGTACACAAAGTCAGATGATCGAACTGCTGTATTCTGACGTCAGTGAAAGAAATAGTCATTTCTGGCGTTCGCCAGAGTTAATTCGCTTGATTAATTATCAAATGAATTATTCTTCTTATTGGTAAATGCTTGCTTAAAGATTCTTCCAACTTTAGTTGATTTCGCGAATGGTGCATTGGAAGAGACGGAGGCCATTAGCCTTTCCCCGTTCACACAGTCGGTAAAGAACATTAAAATGTGGGCACAAAATTGCCTACGAAGTACAGAATTATTTTTGCTATTTTTATCTCATTAAACGTAAGAGAAAGAGACAAAGAGAAGAACAGAAAGAGACAAAGAGAAGGACAAAGAAAGTGACAGAAAGAGACATAGAGAATGACCGAAAGAGACAAAGAGAATGACAGAAAGAGACAAAGAGAAGGACAGAGAGACAAAGAAAGTGACAGAAAGAGACAAAGAGAAGGACAGAAAGAGACAGAAAATGACAGAAAAAGACAAAAAAAATGACAAAGAGGGGCAGAAAGACAAACAGCGGCCACTGATCAGCCTACATCAAAAGATTGTTTAAAGCATTGTTCCAGTAGACAGTAGAATTTGTTACCTTTCAATAACAACAGTTCCGCGAATTTTTTCTCATTGGCGGAGTGTTGTGCATTAGTAGACAAAAGTACCAATGAAGAGAGAATGCGTTCAAAAGAGCTGTTTTTGTCCTGACATGGGTCATTGTCAAGATTGCTAAAGTGACTGTTAGAGTGTACTGTTCTGAACGCGCTGGGCTAACCTTTAGGAGATAGTTTTACTCTCTTTTTTAAAATGAAGTTTCATTTCAGAGTCTTCAATTATATCACCAGGATACAAAATGTCAGATGTTAATACATTTTTTGTGGTTGTTATCGTAGTAAACTAATATATTTGAAGACGAACATGTATGACGTGTTCAAATTTTATGAACATATTAGATAATTCGCTGGTGTGGTCTGTAAAGTCTAGTTTGTTAGGAAGGAAGGAAGGGAGGGAGGAAGGGAAGGAGGGAGGGAGGAATGAGGAAGGAAGGAAGGGAGGGAGGGAGGAAGGAAGGAAGGAAGGAAGGAAGATAAATTCATTCATTTATAAATTCACATATGACTTTCTTTCTTTTCCAGTCTAGTCTGATGATTTTGACAAAAAGACAACACTCACATTACCAAGATGGGCACCGCCGCATCTAAAGACAGACCGCAGACGCATTCGGAGCCCGTCCCATCCTATGGCCCCGCACCGTCCTATGGTGTCGGTCCTAATCCGTATGGCCCCGGTCCTAATCCGTATGGCCCCGGACCGTCCTATGGTGCCGGCCCTAATCCGTATGGCCCCGGACCTTCCTATGGTGTCGGACCTAATTCGTATGGCCCCGGACCGTCCTATGGTGTCGGACCTAATCCGTATGGCCCCGGAGCTTCCTATGGTGTCGGACCTAATTCGTATGGCCCCGGACCTAATTCGTATGGCCCAGGACCGCCAAATGGACACACGGTAAGTCTCCACAGGGAGCCACAAGGCCATTGGGTGTATTTTGATGATGCTTCCTATGCCAAACATGTGACTCAATATGAATTCTCACTGCTGTTTCTTATTATTATATTTATTGGAGTCCTCATGACAGGAGTATTTTGTTTAGTTTTTTTCTCCTTTAAAACTCTTAATAGTTATATAAAACTCTCTTTAAAAGTAAACCTTATAGATTAAATATATACTTCTCTGTTCTGATTGGTATGAAATGCCTTTAAAAATCGCAAGAATACTAATGATTATAATGTTATTTTATTAGATCAGGAATTTAAAAAAAAAAAAAACTAAATGCCTATCAAAACGGTCATTTGTGGAGGGTCTAATATTATCTAATATTGTGTGTGTGTGTGTGTGTGTGTGTGTGTGTGTGTGTGTGTGTGTGTGTGTGTGTGTGTGTGTGTGTGCAGAGAAAGAGATGTACAAATAATACAGATTTTTTTCCTTTTCCTTTAATTTTTATTTTTTTGATTGGATAAAACGAGTATCCCGAAATACAATAATTGTGTCTACTAGAAACTGTAATGTCTCCATACATGTATTGCCGACATTGTGTCTACTAGAAACTGTAATGTCTCCATACATGTATTGCCGTCATTGTGTCTACTAGAAACTGTAATGTCTCCATACATGTATTGCCGACATTGTGTCTACTAGAAACTGTAATGTCTCCATACATGTATTGCCGACATTGTGTCTACTAGAAACTGTAATATCTCCATACATGTATTGCCGACATTGTGTCTACTAGAAACTGCATAATATCTCCATACATGTATTGCCGACATTGTGTCTACTAGAAACTGCATAATATCTCCATACATGTATTGCCGACATTGTGTCTACTAGAAACTGCATAATATCTCCATAAATGTATTGCCGTCATTGTGTCTACTAGAAACTGTAATGTCTCCATAAATGTATTGCCGTCATTGTGTCTACTAGAAACTGTAATGTCTCCATACATGTATTGCCGACATTGTTTCATTATGTAGCATGTCATTGCGAAAATAACATTCGCAACACTGAATCACGCAAATGACAAGTATTTCTAGCCATCTTCACACATACGTACACACAAACACAAACAAACACACACACACACACAAACACACACAAGTAAGCAAAAACAGTAAAACGACAGAAATGGTATTGGCGAGCATGAAAAAGAAAATTGTGAGAAACAGAGAGGAGTTGGTACAAGGATAGAGACAGACAGACAGACAGAGAGGGGTTGATACAAGGATAGAGACAGAAAGACAGACAGAGAGGGGTTGATACAAGGATAGAGACAGACAGAGAAGGGTTGAGACAAGGATAGAGACAGACAGATCGAGATGGATTAAGACAAGGACAAACAAAATAGAGAGGGATTGAGACAAGTACAGACATATAGAGAGGGGTTGAGACAAGGACAGAGAAAAAAAACAAGGACACAGAGAGGGACTGAGAGGACAAAATGTGTAGAGACAGTCGGAGAGACGGACAGGGAGAGATGCTAAGATCGAGGTAGCATGGGACAGAGAGATGGAATTAGAGGGGCAGACAAAGCAAGAATATAAAAAAGCGAGATGGAGAGAAGGACAGAGGGGGGAGAATCATAGAGACAGACCCAGCGAGACTCAGGGAGAGGCTGACAGAGATGAGGCGGAGACAAAGAGAGCAAGAGGGGAAGTAAGACGAGAGCAGGACAGAGAGAATTTGAAATTTTTATTGTTGTGTTGCTACCCTTGGCTAGAGAGACAGAGAGAGATTAAAGGGGGGGGGGGTGCGAAAGGACTTGATAGAGAGAAGATGCGAGAGAGGAATAAAGAGAGAAGATGAGAGAGGTTGGGAGAGAGAGAGGGTGAGAGAGAATTGAGTTGAAAGACGTAGACGAGAGACGTAAGCAGAACAAACTCATTTTCATCTCTGACTTTTTTGTTTTCATTGCTTCATACTCAGGCAAATGGGTATGGTGCCCCGCCTCAATACAGCAAACGACAAAGCCCCCCACCGCCCTCTCCACCCAAGTTACGTAAGGAAGATATTTTCTCAGAAGCAAACTTTGCACACGTTGATTTGCACGCCGTAAAGGTAACTATTTTGATTTTTTCGCAACGGACCAAATTTGGGGGATTTTTAAAGGAACAATATTGAGCTTATATGAGATATAAAATGTTATGTTTTCCAATATGTCTGTAACGGAATATTGATCTTATAATAATTTTTTTAAAATCTAAACCCATGTTTTCATTTAACAAGTGTTGAAACAGACAAACGAAAATGAATTTCAATACAAAAGTGCTTAAACCTATGAGAGGCCATATTACTGTTTACTTTTTCTGACATCACAAATTCAAGCTGTTTTGATTGGATGATTTAATGATATCACAAATTCAAGCTGTTTTGATTGGATGATTTAATGATATCACAAATTCAAGCTGTTCTCATTATTTACATTTCGCCAGAAATTATCTTTAAAGTAAATGTTCTCATTTCAAATTTGTTTATGAAAGAACTTTCTAAAACTGTTTAATTGTTTTAGCTTAATATTAGTTTGTTATTTTAAATCGAAAACCTTTATTTTAGATTGCCTTAATATCTTATATGCCTATGTATGTGCGTGCGTGCGAACCGTACCTGCACATGTGTGTGTGTGTGTGTATGTGTGTGTGTGTGTATGTGTGTGTATGTGTGTGTATGTGTGTGTGTATGTGTGTGTGTGTGTGTGTGTGTGTGTGTGTGTGTGTGTGTGTGTGTGTGTATTTTTTAATAGTTTTGGAGAAACTATAATATTTATTTATTTTGTTTGATTCTGTAGGCTCCCTCTCGGCTTTACATGGGAACCTTCCGAGAGTTGGTCATGTACCTGACCGATAAACCCGATTGGGACGAGCTGACGAAAGTGAGAGCTATTTTTAGATGGGTGACGTCGGTAGACGTTTTTAGTGTAAAGATCGAGAAGGATCCCCCCAAGCAGTCTCCCATGGAGTATTTCATAAAGATTCAAAACAACACAGGCAACCATGCGCATCTTTTTAGCGGCCTTTGCCAGTGAGTATAACGGTTTTCCATTTTTGCTGAATATAAGGCAGGTTTTTCATTTCCAGTGAGCAAAAGGCAAAGGGTATTCATTATAAGTGAATATTAAACTAAGGAATCTTTTCTAAATTTTATTTTCAAAATAAGACAACGAGTTTTGTTTATTTCCAGTGAGTAATAGACTAAGGTGAACATTAAGTTTCTAAAATCCAGTGAGCATAAGACAAAGTTTGTTTTAAAAAAATACAATGAGTATTGTATTGGAAATAAATTTAAAATATCTTTGTCAAGAGTATTATACTAAGGATTTTAATTTCCAGCGATTTTTGTGAGGTAGGGAAAGAGAGATAGAATAAAACAACATTCAGTGAAACAGCTCAAAGAACAGTGCCTCCTTATGACGTCACTATCCGAAGATCAATAATAACTTTGGTGCAAAATGCATAACATTGTTACATTAAATCAATAAGTGTTATAACACTTGCTAACTCAACACAGAACTTTTCTTTGTGTTAAGAATTACAACTCCATCAGTTGTTATACCATCAAATCAATTATTTTCAAATAATCAAAGAACAATTTATCAGTACAACTCACAAATAATGTCTTTCACTTTACATGTGAATAAACAAGTACATCACTCTCAAATTAGAGTTTCTGTTCAACAATAGAATTTCACAATTACAAAGAAAAATTTTACTTACAACACACGTGCACTCTACAAACTGCATTATAGTAAATTTACTAATAAAATGCTTACGAATGCCGTATATTGCATCTCTGTACAAGTATACATATATTTGCATTCAAAAAATTAAATTATTAAATTCAAATAGCATAATCTCTAAGTATTCTAAATAATAAAACATTTCCATTTCACTCTCAGCCATTCAATATATAGTGGAATCTGGGTCTCACACAGTCACTATATACATACTATTTACTGGATACTGGGTCTCCCAAAATGGTTTCAAACACGATTCAATATTTACTTACCATTCAATGGGCTCAGCTGTGAATGAATATTTTTTATTAGCGGTAAATTACCACGTGACTTGTGTCCCGTTTTGTCTACGTCATATGGTGAAAAACAATTGTTCATATATGGTCATCAAATGTCCAGTTAAGACTCGCCCTTCCTTCCACAAATATACTTCCTCCTCCCCTGTCCAGTCGTTTATCATAAAACACTTTATCTTTAGCTCTTAATGGTTTATCAAAACACTTTATCTTTAGCTCTTAATGGTTTATCAGGTCTAAAACACTTTATCTTTAGCTCTTAATGGTTTATCAGGTCTAAAACACTTTATCTTTAGCTCTTAATGGTTTATCAGGTCTAAAACACTTTATCTTTAGCTCTTAATGGTTTATCAGGTCTAAAACACTTTATCTTTAGCTCTTAATGGTTTATCAGGTCTAAAACACTTTCTGAATCAGATTATCTTTAGCTCTTAATGGTTTGTATAAGGTATGAAAGAGATGAATTAATTGACTGCACAGGTAAACAAAACATGGTGCTTCGTGCTAACAACACAGCGAAGTAAATACATTGCAAGAATAATAATTACTATATGTGAATAATAAAAGGGAGATAAAACTTTCATAAAAGGTGTAGATTGTAATCTGCCCTTAGTATATTTACTACAAAGACAGCATTTACGTGATGAGAACAAAAGAATATTTCATAAACTCAATTTTCTTGATATTTATTCATAAAACAATTTTTCTTACTCGAGTGCATGGTGCAGAGATCTGTCATCATTTGAAACTAAATTTAATTCATATCACACTACCATTAAATAGTTGCTTTTTTTTTTTTAGAGCTTTCATGAAACATTATGATATACAACAGTCAAGTAACTTTGATATAGTATCATATCTTATTATGTTTTTAGCAGCTTTTGTATAGCATTAGTGTTAATGTCATCATTGTTCACTAATTTGTAAGATAATGTTTACCGTTTTACTGGCGTTTATCTCTAAAAGGGCAGACGACTTAAGCTTGACATGTAACATTTATAAATGCAACAGTAACTGACAACAATTAAACCAAACAACAAACCATCAAACCAAAATACCCCGTCAACAAACAACAAAGAGCGGACAAGTGAAAGCTAGCAACCACAAAAGCAACTATAAAACAGGTCACCACAACAACAACCAACAATACATTACAATTCAACAACACCTATAATTAATCCCAGCCAAGCAGCCGAACAGTACGACATAACAGACAATCAATAACCAGCCCAGCAGACGAACAGTACGACATAACAGACAATCAATAACCTGCCCAGCAGACGAACAGTACGACATAACAGATAATCAATAACCAGCCAAACACAATCAAACATAATCAAAACCAAGCAAACAGTAACAAACAGAGCATGCATAAGACCACACCAAAAGAAACACATAAAAACCACAAAAAAAACCCAGCATTTACCAGCCAAACACAACAGAACATGATAATTGATATAACCGCAATAAGACCAACATTGAATAGCCAAACACAACAGAACATGACATAACCGCAACAAAACCAGCACGGCCAGCCAAACACAACAGAACGTGACATAACCGCAACAAAACCAGCACCGGCCAGCCAAACACAACAGAACGTGACATAACCACAACAAAACCAGCAACGACCAGCCAAACACAACAGAACATGACATAACCGCAACAAAACCAACAACGACCAGTCAAACGCAACACAACGTGACATAACCGCAACAAAAACAACATTGAATAGCCAAACACAACAGAACGTGACATAACCGCAACAAAAACAACATTGAATAGCCAAACACAACAGAACGTGACATAACCGCAACAAAAACAACATTGAATAGCCAAACACAACAGAACGTGACATAACCGCAACAAAACCAGCAACGACCATCCAAACCCAACCGAACATGACATAAATACAGTCAAACAACCAATAACTAAGCATGCAACAATGAATTACATCTAACGCCCTACTCTTTATTCAAAAAGAGCCGTCTTTGAATGGTTTCGTACTACAGTCTACCTACTGTGTACTGTTTCGTACTACAGTCTACCTACTGTGTACTGTTTCGTACTACAGTCTACCTACTGTGTACTGTTTCGTACTACAGTCTACCTACTGTGTACTGTTTCGTACTACTGTCTACCTACTGTGTACTGTTTCGTACTACAGTCTACCTACTGTGTACTGTTTCGTACTACAGTCTGTGGTATTGACTGGTGTATGTTAGTCATTGTTCAATGTGCATGCTGTCTCTATACACTGAATAGGCTATGCCTGTAATATATCTTGTGTTATCAGACAATTATTATGCGTGCAAGAAATATACCTCCTGCCTGTGGTTGACGTACGAGAGAAAAGATCGATTTTTATAACTGATAAAATTTGTCACACTTTTGACTTTCACAAGAAGTTGTACTTGTCCCCATCTGTAAGCACAGTCAAGGGGCTCTTTCTAAACTCACAGTCAAAGAGTTCTTTTTAACTCACTCACAGTCAAAGGGGCTCTTTCTAACTCAAGTCAAAGGGGCTCTTTCTAACTCACAGTCAAAGGGCTCTTTCTCACTCACAGTCAAAGGGCTCTTTCTAACTCACTCACAGTCAAAGGGTTCTTTCTAACTCACTCACAAAGGGCTCTTTCTAACTCACTCACAGAATATAAAATAATTTCAATATGCGTATTCACAAGTCTAATTTCTTCTTTTTTAGAAAAGATTAAAATATTCGTTTATCTGTTTGCTGGTTTGTTTAGAATGAATGTTTTATGATTAATTAATGATACTCGATTGTTTATTTGCCTTCTTTACAGTCGTGCTTGTTTTTTATTTGTCATTCTTTGAATGAATTTTCTTTCAAAGTGATCTATAGGTTAACACTTTGGTACTGAAAATGTGTTACTTCCTTAACTGGGAGGCTTGAGTTCTTTTACTTTTAATACACATACTAATATACTAAATTCTTTTGACTGAGCACCAGTAAGATATTTGTTTAGTGGAAGTTATAGTTTTACCTTCATAATTTCTTTTTAAATCTCAACAGAAAAGATGATGGCATTTTTTTATGATCAAGAGCTTCTATGGAGTTTTAATATTTAAGCTTCTGATTGAATTCACCCGTGTGATTGCCAACTTGCGGAAACGCATGATTCTCAGGTGTTGTTTTTAGAACACGAATGCTGACGCTCTAGTTCATTCTTGGAGAAGGAAGGATTACTGAAGGATTATCAAAGGATTACCTGAAGATTACCACAGGATCATTTCAGATAAAACAGATATACGACACGTGAGACAAGCATTGCGTAGCGTCTAAAATTAAACAAATTGAAAGATAAGCGTTAAAATATGCAGGAATAGCTGCACCTTTGTAACTGCCAGCATATTTGGGTACCCATGTACATTCAGATAAAATGTTAGTCGCTGTCAGTTTGATCATTCTACAGACATTCAGACAGACATTCAGACATTGTGTGACGCCAATGCCACCTAGTTAATGGTTATGATTATTATTATTTAATTAATCATCCATGACTAATTGCATGTCATGAGAATCTTAAATTATGTTAATAATTCTCTAGCAGACACCACTCGTCTCCCTTACTTGGTGGATATGCGGGCGCTGTGCTCGATTTCTCTCTTCCACAACATTAAAGACAAACATTTTCCGTCACACAATATTTCTGTAGGTAAAAATCTTACTAAAGGAGAAGATAAATCCGACTTTTAATCTATATTTAGTATTTAGTTAGTTTTCGACGAAACGTTGTATTGTTTTGTTCACTCAGCTCGTTTTTCAGAATTAGTTTCAAATTAAACATTGTATTACTGTGTACAGTCAACTTGTCTTTCTTTACTTCATCGCATGCATAATGTTTTCAGGGTATAAACACTTTTATTTAGGGTACATTATGTGAATGAATTTTGTTCAGGAGGAAACAAAGGGATTTGGGATTTTACCCTATAAAGTTTGTCACATTCTTTTCAAGAGTTATTTTATTTCTAGTTTTGTTGTGAATTATTAGCAACACTGAGGGTAAGGATTCTCTTTTCTGTCACGTGAATGACAACTCAGTATTCATATTGCAACGTTTTTAAAAATAAAAATAAATACAACTCAGTATTCATATTGCAACGTTTTTAAAAATAAAAATAAATACAACTCATAACTTGTGCTGCCACAAGATAGCTTGCACTTTTTCCATTTGACCGAAAGTGGTTTTTAATTAGACTTCGTGAAATCAGTATATATGTGAATGCGTCGAGTTTTCTCTGAGTTCTTGCCCTTGTTCTATTTATAGTAAAATTATCGCATTTTATATAGCATGCACATAGAATAATTAGAGAGAGAATCCGAGTAAGTCGAGACACAACATTGTAGCATTTTACTTTCATAACCAGAAGGCTTGTAAGGGAAATAATCTAAGTGTTGTTTCTCTACATTTTCGTAACAATACAAACGATTTCTTATAATTTTATATTTCTTATTTCTTTGTCTAGATTTTATTTTACATATCGTATTTGTAAATTTAGTGTCGCTTTTGATTTTCTTTTTGTAGTGCAGTACTGAATATATTGTGAGTACTCACACTATATTCCACTCTATACATTCACTTTTTCTAAACATTCACACCATTCTATACATTCACCCTTACTGAGCATTCACACTATCACACCACTGTATACATTCACCCTTACTGAGCATTCACACTATCACACCACTGTATACATTCACCCTTACTGAGCTCTCGTTTTCCAACATAGGATGGCCGGCATTCCGTGCGAGATACTGAGCGGTATGAACAAGAGCGCCGCCTACACGATCGGCAAGAAAGTGGACCGGAAGTCGATGGGCGCCCAATGGAATGCGGTGTACGTGCACGGAGACTGGCATTTCATCGACGTCTTCTGGGCTTCCGTGTGCGTGGTGGGCAAGCGCACTGGCGAATGGGCACTCGTCGACTCAGATGGATACACGGAGGAGGGCGAAGACGAGGAGGTAAGACCTCTTGAAGATGGCGCTGAAGTTCTGACTTAAACACACAGTCACTCTCTACTGTAGTCGTATTCAGTGTGGCCGTGACTTCATTAAGCAGTTATGCTGAGTCTTGATATTAGTTTAGTTGATATTTACCTTATGCTTCGTAATTTTAGTTATTATTTTCAAAGTAGGGTAGACCTGATTGCTAACATATTTATTAAATTTAGAAACTTTTTTTGAATGTGTCTGTAAATCGGTACTGCTTACAATATTCCACTACTTTCTGGAACGATAATTTGCTACAGAGAAATCATCACTTTCTGGAAAAATGTGAAAGTCTTAAATCTGTGTAAGTGTATTCATGATGATATCTAAATATGTACACGTGTACTTATAGATGCTAAGTGTTTACTAAATTAAAACTGTTTTATTCGTTTTAAAATTTGTAAAACTACGCAGTACTCTTTATATCAAAACTTTGGTAACATAGCAGTGCACTGCCACAACATTGCTCTTTAACACATCCATTTTGTCTCCAAGAATTCACTTTTCCTTTATTATTATTTGATTTTTACTAACGTATGAAAAGACTAAGAAATTTCAGGCTATTAATAAGTAAATTTTCAATCAACGGAATATGTAGATACACCCCATCGTTTTGAGAACTGCTTCTCTGTGGGGATAAATGACGACTTTGAACATTCCTTCCTTTTAAACTAGAGATCTTACTCAATTAAATCGCATACTTGTATTCGCCTTTTTAGAAAATATTACAGCAGTACTTCCGAGTTACGCATTTCGAAAGGTCTTCAATTAAACCTGTCCTGTCAGAAAACTCATATTACATATCTTCACGAAGGAGTGAAATGCATTATATTTCCATCAGAACTTCACTCTGAATTCAAATTTAAAAAATCCCAGGTTGCTGTCGTGTTAAAAATAAAAGCTCATAAAACATATTTCACTGATGAAAACTGATCAATGTTATATTCATTACAAATCTATATAAGTTTATATATATATATATAATATATATATATATAACCCTATTTCCAGCGTTAGGTAGACCATGCTTAAAAACCAGCATTAGGTGGACACAGTGTATATCCCATAATAATAATAAAATTAACATTTTTTTTTCACATTCTGCTTTTAGACATCACTAATAGCAAACGTACTTAATTTGAAGAAAAAATATCAAATAACAAAAAATATACATGTTTTGTGGTCTGCCTAATTCCTATAACCCTAAAACCAGCATTATGTAGACAAACACATACACTTAAAAACCAGCATTATGGGACTCGTACTTAAAAACCAGCATTATGTGGACACTTAGTTAAAATGGTCAATTTTATAGTTGTAAACAAATGAATCTTTTTAAAAACCATGACTCTGCATAAATAAACGTATAGGTTATAAATATAAATCAAAAGTAGAAGAATACATTTGCTTTAATAGATATTTGTATAGATGTATCTCATTTTATAATCTAAAAGTCCACAATTTGGTATGAATAAAAGTATATTGTTGAGTTTTTATATTGATTTATTACTATTTAAATCAGGATATACATTTAGAATCATGTTAAAGGACTCCAAACTCAATTAAATCTTGAGTTTGGAAAAATATATGTTTATACTTAAAAACCAGCCTTAAGTAGACATCATTTGCTTAAAAACCAGCCTTAAGTAGACATCATTTGCTTAAAAACCAGCCTTAAGCAGACATCATTTGCTTAAAAACCAGCCTTAAGCAGACATCATTTGCTTAAAAACCAGCAATATGTGGACATATATGTCATTCTAATAAATGAAGCTATATTTCATTATTTAATGCCATTGTCTCATTATTTAATAAATTGTTCAAATTTAAAAGCATGTTAAAAGGTCCAAAATTTAATTTGGTATTAAAATTGGAAAGTAAATGTTTTAAAAACAGCCTTAGGTGGACATTATGTGCTTACATACCAGCAATATGCAGACAACATATATGTTACTCAAATAAATAAAGGAAAGCAAGGTTTCCTTAATTTATCACTATTTCATACAGGTTTAAAGTCAAAATTAAATTAAAGGACCACAAAATCAATATAGTGTTGACTTACAAAAATAAAAGCTTTTTTCTTTTAAAAACAACCTTATGTGAGCATAATTTGCTATTAAAAAATTAAAAAAGTAATCATACCTGTAAGTTAATTTTGGAAATAACTTGATTTTTCTATATTTTTTCTATATTTACTATTAATTTCTCACCATTTAAAAAAAGATTCAAACTCAGAATCATGTTTAAGGACCCCAAATTTAATTTGGTATTAAAGTTGGAAAGTAAAAGTGTTATGCTTATAAAACACCCTTACTTGTACAATGCAAACTTTGAAACCAGCAATGCAGCAATATGCAGGCAACTTAAACATTATTGTAATAAATAAAGCAACGTTTCTTAAATTTATTTCTATTTAATGCAGGATTCAAATGCAAAATCATTTTAAAGGACCACAGTTTCTATTTAGTGTTGAATTTGTGAAAAATAAGTGTATGCTTAAAAATCAGCCTTACGTAGACATTATTTGCTTAAAAACCAGCAATACGCAGACATTATTTGCTTAAAAACCAGCAATACGCAGACATGTATATGTCATTCTAATAAATAAAGCTAAGTTTCTTTATTTAACATTATTGTATCACTATTTAATAAATTGTTCAAATTTTAAAGTATGTTGAAAAGTCCCAAATTTAATTTGGTATTAAAATTGGAAAGTAAAAGGTTTATGCTTTAAAACCATCCTTTGGTGGACATTAAGTGCTTAAAAACCAGCAACATGCAGACCGCATACATGTCACTCAAATAAATAAAGTAATGCTTCTTTAATTTATCACTATTTAATACAAGATTTAGATTCAAATTCATGTTATACGAGACACTAAATCAGTAAATGTAATTTAGTGATGAGTTTGGAAAATTAATGTTTAATGCAACTAGAGGTACGTGGACAATATTTGCTTAAAACCAGTGCTATGCAGATAAGCATATATTATACTCTAATAAATAATGTACATGTTTCTTTATTTAAAATTATTTTCAATAAACTAAAGAAACATAGTGTGTAAAAAGTGTATTATCATTTTGGGGAAGAGTTCGCATATTACGTTTAATATAAAACGATCCGAAATGTAAGGATTTCACCAGGTTCTTGAAGTGTTATTCCAAAATAAACATTATCGGATATGTTACTTATTACTGATCCATGAGTAAGGCCAGTAAGTAGTTTAGTGATTATATTTAATTAATTATTATACAATTGTTGCACAAACCAAACAGCAGACAATGCGGTGGTTGATAAAATATTTTCACAATTTAATAAACATCAAAGAACTAAAGCCGCAAACATGTTGGCTGGGCTTGGCGGTGTTGTAATACAGTGTAACCTAATTCGTGATATTACGTCACTCGGGGTATTATGGGACAATGTGTATTATCGTACAAACAAATAAAAATTAGTAAAACTATTTAACGCAAAGTAAAAACCTATAGATATTATATCCGTCCATTATTTTGAATATATCTTAATAATGCATTCCATTTAATATTCGTCCCATAATAACCCAACCTTTTACATTAGACATGAATAGACGTATATGTTCACAGAAAAAAGTCAAATATTGTAAAAAGACCACTATTAATGCAATCCGATTTTATGGACCCCAATTATCGCCTTATAGCGATATTTCACTGTACTTAGATTTATTTATGTAACAGCGGTGATGAATTAAATTATAACTATAAAGAGCTGTCTTTAAGTACGATTATAATTTAGAACGATAAGGCTTGGGGCGACAATTGTTTATGGGTGAAGGCCGAATGAACACGTAAATTATACTGTCCATAGATAGAAACTGTCCAGTGCTCTTGCACTATAAAACAGTAAAGTCGCAAGTCTAAAATAAAAATTGAGTAATGTAGAATGGACTCCTCAAGATCCATTCTGTTAAAACTTATAAAATGAAGTGGATTTTGAATTAAAATTTCTATTTAAGAAATACTCTGTCATAAATTGAAGGACTTAATTAGTGTCTGAAGCAATATTATTGAACTGAAGAACAACCGCAAAGGCACAGCAATTCTTGCTTAATTCAGGGGCTGAGTTCGATTCGTGCCAGGATGGATAGTGTGATTCTTACCCCATCCCCAGATAAGGTTCTAGGCTTTGTATCTAGTCCATCAAATAGGACAAACAAAATGGTTAGTTTACTAAAACAGTTACGTTTACTAAAGCTCGTGCAAGCCTGGCAATTAAAGAGCGAAGAATGTCTCCGTTGGTTACTCACTGCCTGACATAATTGCACATAAAATTGATACCCCTCCGCCTCGTAAAAGATGAAGAAAAGAACAGAAGTATTTGCTCTTGCCATCAATCAGTGCCACCGACTATTTATCTCTATTAAGAAAGCTAACATGTAAATGATAAAGAAATCAAAATAAATGATCTCTTACCTTATTTTGTAGACAGTACTGCAGAGATTAGCTGAAAAACATCGATCTGCAGTGTACATGCTTTCTGTTTCAGAAATAAGTACAGTCACAGATCCTTTATCTTTTTTTTTTTTTTAAGTGTGAGAACTGAATGATGAAAACCGCTGATCTTCGAAAGACTGGAAATAAAGTCTGATAAGTTCGGGTCTACTCAGTCATTTTCTCTTTTTTTACATTCATTTAATGCCCTCCCTATTCAGAGCGAAACATGATGACTAATTTAAACTCCTTTATCTCACCCTTTCCCACAGACTCAGATGAGACTTTTAGAGAGAGAACAGATAGATCGTGGTAACAATTAAAAAGAAAGGTGTGGTTTGGATGGAACAAAGGTTCACTGTGCATTCAACCATCAATCAATCAATGCCAAATCCCTAGGACTGAAAACGCCTGAATTTTATTGGTAGGTATTGCTTGGTACTGCGGACTGGATAACAAAAAGATGTATAGTTTGAAAGGAAGAGAAATAATAGCATGGAGTTTAATTGTTGAGTTTAAGCCCAAACTCTGGTATATCGTTTTCTCTTTCCGATTTTTAACTATCAAGGGATCATCAGCGTGAGTGGTACCACTCGGGAAACAGTTTATTGTTTTTATTGAATTATAATACTATTAAAAATATGAATGAATTATAATTTTATTTGACTGATGAAACTTGAAAATGCAGATATATACGAATATAGACTTAGTTATATTAAGTTGTCTGTGTTGTTTATGAACGGACGCGTAGTTCCTGTTAGCAAGTGAACGCATAAGGATGTGAACTGTAAAGCATGCCTTTAGGGATTAGGGATTAAGATTATTGGTCTTTCGCGTTGGCGTGCTGTTCAAGACGCTGTGAAGCGTGAACAGAAGGTACTCGGACAAAGCAGAGAGTAGGACTGATTGATTGATTGATTGAGTGTAGGGGGGGGGGGGGGCGCTTCCGGCTTCCGCCACTTTCGCGAGCGTAGGCCTGAGTGTGCCTAACTCTACATCAAAGTTATACAAAGTACCGCCAGCTAGACTTGCTACCTTAGGTGATTGTTGACACAGAAACTTAGATAATCAAAGAGATTAGATTCTCTCTTCTCTTGATAATTTCTTTTCTGTCTCTGTCTTTTTGTTCTCTCTCTCTCTTACACACACACACACACACACACACACACCCCATAACTTGCCCATTTGAAACATATTCACGTTTTCACAGAATGAAGTCTTAGGAAATAAAGTCACAATGAAAAATGTCACCGGAAGTAAAGTCACAATATATGTTTAATATAAAGTCGTAAGTCAGTGTGATTGTGTTATACTGTTTATTAACTGTAAGTGAAGGACGAAATGTCACGGAGGTTAACAGCTCGCTGAAGATGTGCGTGGTTCAAATACAGTTCGGGGTGAAAAAACGTTAATAATTATAATGTATGCGTGTATGTCCGCTATTGTCTTTGGTGTGCACGTGCGTGTATTTTATATACCGTATAAATGCATTCTAAATCATACATTTAGTTCTGTTTGTATTAATTTTATTTGTAAGTCCATATATATGTTCATTATTTACTGAATAACAGTAAAAGGAAGTAAGCGGCGGCTCTGTTGGATCGCGGTTCGATTCTCCCTCGGGATTAAATGTGTGTGTGTGTGTGTGTGTGTGTGTGTGTGTGTGTGTGTGTGTGTGTGTGTGTGTGTGTGTGTGTGTGTATGTGTGTGATTTGTCCGTCGTATACATATTATAATCCATATTATAATTCACAATTTTAATAAAATGATTTATTCATACATAGTCATGTTTTATGCCTGTAGTCCATAAACACGTATATTATTGACTGAATAACAATAAATGACAGTTAGCGATTGCGCAGATTAACATATCGCCCAAGAGGATCGTGGTTGTGATTCTAGCTCAGAGTAAAATATGTTTTATTTTGTTTTTGTTTGTGTACGTATGTTTGAGTGTGCTCGCGCGCGCGAGTGTGTGTGTGTGTATGTGTGTGACTGTAAATTAAAAGAATGTGCCTCTTATCTCTCCGACACAACTTACATAGTAAATATGACTTAAACTTTAGCAGTGGATATTACTGACAGTAATAAGAGCGGTTCATAATTGTGCTTCGATGAATTTATGTATACCAAGCATGCAGCTCGCAAAACCAATGTATTCCTTTTTTTTTTTTTAGAAACTTCAATCTGACGTGCATTGTTCGACAACTCTTTACTTGTTTAATACATACGGCTGGTAACTGTGAATAAAATGTTCTTTAAAATATCACCTAACAAACATTACCAACAGATGTTTAGTGTGATATGACTGCTTGAAACATGATTTCATTGATACATTTTTATTTAGTTTCATTTTATGTAAATACGTCAGATTCTTTTCACTTCTGGAAATTATTTCTCGATCGAGATAAAAGAAAATTAAACTGTGTTAGCCGTATTATTGATAGTGTTCTATTGTTCTTGTACTAGTGGGCGATTATAAAGTTGAAATATATAGTACTAATTGATCAAAACGGTCGGCATATCTGTAAGATATAGTAACTATAAATTTGAACGGTGACATGCAATATTAATAAAACTCACCTACCATACAACTATCTAACATGTTTATATTGCATTGAATGCTATAACCATAATTATGATTGCATTGGTGTCTTATTTTGTTTTAGCGTAGTTCTTTGGCGTTTCTTGGAATTACACTTGTAGTATTGGGTTACACATAGAGCTATAGTTTAAATCTTATTTACTATGTGAGTTGTGTCGGAGAGATTAGAGGCAGATTCTTTTAAATTACAATCACACACACACATACACACAGTCTCTCTCTCTCTCTCTCTCTCTCTCTCTCTCTCTCTCTCTCCACACACACACACACACACACACAAACAAAACATCTTTAATTCAGAGAGAGAATCACACCACGATCTTCTTGGGCGAGAGGTTAGTTTCTGCACAATCACTTATTTCCATTCACTGTTATTCTATCTATAATTTACTTGTCTATGGACTTCAAGCATAACAATATAACTAAGTATGAAAAAATCATATAATTAAATGCGTGAATTATAATATGTTCCGATATACAAGTCACACACACACACACACACACACACACACACACACACACACACACACACACACACACACACACACACACACACACACACACATTTACCCCAGAGCGAGAATCGAACCACGATCCTAATGAGCCGTCGCTTAATTCCATTTACTGTTATTCACTCAATAATAAGCATGCATACCGACTTACAATGAAAATTAATTAAAACAGAACTAAATGTATGTATTACAAAGCATTTATACGGTATATAAAATACACTTGAATCACGCACATATTGAGCGAGCAGTTAACCTCCTTGCCTTTTCCTGCTTCACTCACTGTTAATAAGTATTATAAGATATACACTCTGACACTTATGACTTTATATTGTGAATTTATTTCCTGTAACTTTTTCCTTGTGATTTTATTTCCTATGACTTTTTTCCTGTGACTTTTTTCCAGTGACATTTTTTCCGCTCACCGTTGATAAGAAGCGACTCCATACACAACTCTCTTGTTTTAGGTTAGAGAAAAAATATGAGGGAATTTTAGAGACAGTTTTGTTTTTGTTGTTTTTAGAGAAATGTTAGGGTTAGGATTAGCTGTAAATAAAAAAAAAACAAATATAAATATATTCTAAAACTTTTTTACTTGTATTCCTGATTTAGGTTTTGTTTCTGCTAAATTTTGTGTTTTAATGACTTAAATATTGCAGTAAAAATAGCATCGAGTAACACTTTGTATCTAAATGTATGTCATATAACTTCTGTCCTTCGATATACGTATAATGACCCCTTTGTTTTTCAAACACGACAATTGTGTATGGAGCTGTTGGGTCTACCGTACACACCTTTGTGTACATAAATGCCTGCAGTGTTGATTTGGTGGAAGTACGAAGGAATGCGTAGCCATTCACTAAGAGTAACATTGCTAAGAAAAATAGCAGGACTTCCGACTGATTGCACAACAATCGCCAGTCAGTAGTAAAGATCGGTACTGTTGTTCTCACGTGTACGAGTGTAGACGAGGAGGAAGGATTAACTTTTGATATAATCCGCCTGGCTGTTAGGAAGGAGACAGGGGTCCGGGGTGTTTGGAAACCCACTATAAACCGTTAAGATGAGAACAATAGGGATGGTCTCTTTGAGTTGACAAAAGAAAGCCCATTATCTCCTCTATGACAGAGTTGAGGAAAATTAACTCTCCACGTGACAAAAGGGGGGAAAGTAAGGAAAAGACAAGAAGGGTGTTGGATATATTGTTTGTTGTTGTTTTTTTAAAAATAATTAATAATAATAATTACCCGAACAACAAGAGCTCAGAGACCTAGAAAATTTTGACGGGCCAGACATGAGGTAATGAGTAAACAGTAAAAACAACTTTGCGGACAGCTGACCATTTGGAAATAATAGATAAAAACTAGGTTGACATAGCCAGGGGGGTAAACCACCCCTCCCTTTCCCCCACAACCCCTCCACCCAGAGCAAAAGCGGCGGAAGCCGGAAGCGCCCCCCCTACATTCAATCAATCAAATCAAGTTTTATATAGAGGAAAAAAACTAGGGCCAGTGTGTTATTGCATTTGTAGTGGGGAAAAGTCACAGAATGAAGTCTTAGGAAATAAAGTCACAAGGAAAAAAGTCACAGGAAATAAAGACACAATATATGTTTAATATAAAGTCGTAAGTCAGTATGTATGTGTTATACTGTTTATTAACTGTAAGTGAAGGACGAAATGTCACGGAGATTAACAGCTCGCTGAAGATGTGCGTGGTTCAAATACCGTTCGTGGTGAAAAACATTAATAATATATGCTTTTGTCTTTGGTGTGCAGGAGCGTGTATTTTATATACCGTATAAATGCATTCTAAATCATATATTTAGTTCTGTTTGTATTAATTTTATTTGTAAGTCCATATATATGCTCATTATTTACTGAATAACAGTAAAAGGATGTAAGCGGCAGCTCAGTTGGATTGCGGTTCGATTCTTCCTCGGGATTAAATGTGTGTGTGATTTGTCCGTCGTATACATATTATAATCCATATTATAATTCACAATTTTAATAAAATGATTTATTCAACATAGTCATGATTTATGCTTGTAATCCATAAACACGTATATTATTGACTGAATAACTTATCGCCCAAGAGGATCGTGGTTGTGATTCTCGCTCGGAGTAAAATATGTTTTATTTTGTTTGTGTTTGTGTATGTATGTTTGTGTGCTCTCTCTCTCTCTTTCTCTCTCTTTCTCTCTCTCTCTCTCTCTCTCTCTCTCGCGCGCGCGCGCGCGCGCGCGTGTGTGTGTGTGTGTATGTGTGTGTATGTGTGTGGCTGTAAATTAAAAGAATGTGCCTCTTATCTCTCCGACACAACTTACATAGTAAATATGACTTAAACTTTAGCAGTGGATATTACTGACAGTAATAAGAGCGGTTCATAATTATGCTTCGATGAATTTATGTAAACCAAGCATGCAGCTCGCAAAACCAATCTGTGGTTGAAATATGTACAAAGAACATGTTGTCAATGTGGAAGACTTATAACGGGCTAAACTGTTCAAATTTATAGTTATTATAACTTACAGAAATGACGACCGTTTTGATCAATTAGTACTATATATTTCAACTTTATTATCGCCCACTAGTACAAGAACATTAGAACACTATCAATATTACGGTTAACACGGCTCATTTTTTTCTTTCGATCGGGAAAAAATTTCCAGAAGTGAAAAGAATCTGACGTATTGACATAAAATGAAACTAAATAAAAAGTTATCAATGAAATCCTGTTTTAAGCAGTCATATCACACTAAACATCTGTTGGTAGTGTTTTTAGGTGATATTTTAAAGAACATTTTATTCTACAGATTCCAGCCGTATGTATTAAACAAGAAAAGAGTTGTCGAACAATGCTCGTCAGACTGAAGTTTCTAAAAAAAAAAAATACACTTAACCCTGATCGGGAATCGAACCACGATCCAAATGAGCCGTCACTTACTTCCACTTAACATATATTGTGACTTTCTTTCCTATGCGTGGCTTTTTTCTTGTGACTTTATTTCCCGTGAATTTTTTCCCCGCTCATCCACGAAACCATCCCAATCGTTGTTTAGTGATTTTTGTACTTAGTTCATCCGTCATACACTTTGCTCACTGGGAGAACCTCTCCTCAGGCAAACATGATCTCTTGATCGCAGGTGGAAAGGACTATCTATCTATCTATCTATCTATCTATCTATCTATCTATCTATCTATCTATCCATGCATCCATCCTTCTCTCCAACCATCCATCCTTCTCTCCAACCATCCATCCATCCATCCCTCTCTCCAACAATCCATCCATCCATCTGTCTGTTTTTATATTTGACAGTATATTGGTATGCCCGATGTTTAACTATTTGTCTTTTCATATGCAATTTCTCAGTCTTTCTCTATTACTTTTTGCTGCTTTCTGAGTGCAATAAAATATCCACTCTGCTTATGCGTATCAATCGCAAGATTGATGGAGACGTGTGATGTACCAATTCGCTTCTCTGTAAAATCAGCTTACATTAGAAAGAGACATTAAATTAAAAATAAATTCTAATGAAGAAAATACCTATATAAATCATTCTTTAATTACGTAATTTTATGTTTCTTACCACACATCTATCATAACAAAAACATGTTTTTAGTTTCGGTCTTATTAAATGTATTACAATAATCCAAGTGACCGGAAAGAGCCTAGTTTAAATTAACCTTTTCATTTGTTAGCTCAAAGTCAGAGTATGGGTGTGTGATTGGTTTTAATGGATGAATATCGAAACAAATACCTCGCAAATCACTCATAGATTTTCGCTTTTGGTGAAAGCAACTTGAGGGTGAACTTTAACTTCCAACTATATACACATCATCGAGCTCAAGTTGTTCCCCTAATACAAAAGACTATGTGTAAGGAGCCGTGCACAACATGCCCCAACTTCATGCTACTGGACTATAAGGTATCAATTTAGAAACGAAATTTTCATTATCACCCTGGCTCTCGAAATCCAACACTTGGCGATGTGAATGTCCATGCATATTGAGTCAATTTCGAATTCTAAATATAATTCGTTGTTTATTAATTATCGATTTATTTATTAGTTAGTGGATGAACAGTGGTTTGTGATGTTGATTCAAAGAGTGTTTAGATTTTTCAGATATTTCTGTGCATCAAGTGCATCTTTTGTCCAAAATAATTGTTCGCTCCACGACAATAAAAACTTTTGGGGAAGTAAATGGTTTTCTCCAAGTCGTCCTGTAAGTGTAGTAAAGGAGAAATAACGAAGGGTTGGGAGGGGGGAGAGCTGCTCGTCGGATATTTGTCAGTGATTGTTGTGTACGCGTGGCACGCGCTAATCTGTCTGGATGCAGCTTAGGATTGGGAATACCCACTGAACACAGGTGGGAAATTGTTAGCGAGTATTCAGTGACTGAGTGCTGATCTTCAATCAACTTGAATCAAAACTTAAGGGAGGGATGTGAATATGTCTGAATTTTCCAGATAGAGCGATGACCACTCTGGAAGTGTTGAAATTGTGTGTGTGTGTGTGTGTGTGTGTGTGTGTGTGTGTGTGTGTGTGTGTGTGTGTGTGTGTGTGTGTGTGTGTGTGTGTGTACGTACTTGCGAAGATTCGGTTCTGCGGTACATTGCTTTATATGCAAGTTTGGCTCTGACGACTGTAAAAGTTACTGGAGTCCTTTCAAGTCTTCTATAAATGTTTCAAACTTGTTCTACCAAAATTGATCAGAGGCTCCCACTTTATACAGTTTATCAGCTATTAATTATTCACTATGTTAAATTTGTAACCAGAAAACATTGTTAGTTTGCCTTCACTCGTGCGTATAGTCCAGCTAATCAAACGTAGGCATGACATTTTAAGGAGTGTGGCATCTTGGAAGAGCAAAGAGCACTTACTTCGCGATCAATCGATTCACCGCACTCCCTCAAAGGACTATGTGCTCTGTGTACATAGAAGCCTACATAACTTTTTCTTGTTTTCAGTGTTTCAAGCCGTAAGTAAGAAGGAAATACGCAATGTAATAACCAAACTGAAACTGAAACAAATAAGCAAACTGAAACTTCTTAAAATCATGTGAAATATTGAAACTCGATTTGACAGTTATTTCAAAACTTTAATTAAACTAGTTTATTTGATTTTAGGAAAAATATTAAAAGTTTAAACTTGTTTCATATATCCTGAAATAATAAGAAAGCTTCAATTAATACATATTTCTATATGTGCCTTTGTATTTAGTAAGAAGTGGCAAGAGAATGACCTGCAGTTTATTAGTCATATGCTTGAATCATGAATCTATTTTTATTAATGCTATCATCCTTTTAGTTCATTCATATGTAATGCTTGTCTGTAAATGAGGTCGTGTGGTTTGCGTGGAATGTGTACACGTTAATAAAACAAACAGATAGAGAAAAATGAAAGAGAGTGAAAGAGAGTAGTAATTTACTAGATTATATTGTAATAATAATTCAGTGAATATACAAATGCGTTTATCATGACAAATGCCATATTATCTTGCTAATCAGTATTGGCATACAGCTTAATTGTCGCCAAACATTTTTATCTATCTCTCTATTGATTTGACGTTAAATTGCTCCTAACAGTGAGTAAGCAGATGCATTTCGATACGTGAAGAAATTCATTTCAAAAATGTATAGTTTGTTTGTTTCCATTCTATTGGTTATTTTTTCTTTTCTTAAGGAAGATTAAATCGGCAAACATTTTTTTGTTTCTAAAGTGAGTATGGAATTTTTTAATAAAAAAAAGTCAAGAGAATGACCTTACAATAATTTTAGATAACATTTTAACTTTATGCGCCCAATTATGAAAAAACAACATTGTCTTCTTCTGCTTTGGTTTACGGAGTGACCAATAATATTTTAAAGATATCAAACGTAATACTAATTTACACCATCTCTGTTTTAGAAAAATAAATATGGAAATACAGAATCTGAATACAGTGAAACACGACTAAAAAGAATAGAGTAAGCGATATCTTTTATACAAATAAAAGTGATCATTGCTTAGAGAAACCTCTTAAAGGATTCTAAAAGGAAATAAGCATTATTTAAATTTTTATTATGTTAATTAAGTAATTGATTTAATTAAAGAAAATAAAGGCACTCTGATAGGTTAATTATTTTGATTTGTTGATTCTGCTTAACAATATTATTATTTTTAAAATCCTCCTGCTTTTATAGAAAGCAACGCTAGCGAATTGCGTATAACGTACTAGCTAGACTCGCTGAGATCCTACATTCAAACAAAGCGACAACCAGTACGAATAATATAAAAACAATCAGATAGACGAGTATATATGGATAGGTAGATTGGTAACTAGTAAGATAAATAGATGGATAGAATTTGGATGTGAGAGTAGACAGTTCCATCGAAAGACAGATGCACGTACAGATCGACA
Organism: Sinotaia quadrata; assembly: GCA_028829895.1. Taxonomy (NCBI): domain Eukaryota; kingdom Metazoa; phylum Mollusca; class Gastropoda; order Architaenioglossa; family Viviparidae; genus Sinotaia; species Sinotaia quadrata. The sequence continues at coordinate 91,152,672 of CM054178.1, forward strand.
GACAAATAGGCAGAAAGATAGATAGATAGACAAACAGACAGACAGACGGGTGGATGGATGGATAGAAAAGAAAAGGAAAGAAACAGATAGACGGGTGGACGGACGGGCAGGCAGATAGAGAGGGGATTTTGACATTGATAGGAGACAAATATATAACGTTAATGATAAGAATAGATAGATAGATAGATAGATAGATAGATAGATAGATAGATAGATAGCGTGGACTACTCGCTCTCAGAATTGGAATGCATTCATGCAGAGATTCATTCTGTTGTCGTATTTTTCCAACATCACTTTCACGCCTTGTGTACCACTTAAAATCCTTAGACAAAAGACGCTGGCTAAACAACCCTTCCTTGGTGTGAGTGAAATCAACTTTCAGTAAAGAAGAGACTTAGTGAGCTTGGAGGGAGGTTTCTCGCTGGCGGTACTTTGTATAACTTTGATGTACAGTTAGGCAATGCAGCTTGAAGAACAGCACGCCACGCGAATAATCCCCAATCGTCATTCCCCCCAGGCATGCTTTTGCATTCACTTACTGACAGGAACTACGCGTCCGTTCATAAACAACACGGACACCTTACTATAAACTAAGTCTTATATTCGTATACATCTGCATTTTCAAGTTTCATCAGTCAAATAAAATTATAATTCATTCATATTTTTAATAGTATAGTTCATTCGAAGTGAGCTTACTTCATGACATAATATACTCACAGTTACCAATCATAGTTATCAAACAAAAAAACCCTGCTTTTAAAATAAGTAAAGCAATGAGAGCCTTGTTTAAAACATACAATAAAATAGTACAGTATTTTCAAATACACTCAACAACATTAGCAAAACATACTTGGTAAATTTATGAGGTTTCTATTTCTGCATAATTAAGTTATTATGTGCTATTGAACACCTGAAGATTCTAAGATTTAAAACAATTTTCATTTACTTATGGTTACCATTATGCGTTTGCTAGGATGATTTATGAATGATTTTAGTGTTTGATATTTTGTTTCTGATAAAATATTCATGATTAAGGCGAATGTTCCAAACGACTCCTCAAAGAAAGTATGGCTCTATATTCAGAGTTTCTTGTCGGGCTAAACACAAATTTTGAACCGCTCTTATTATTGTCAATAATATCCATGGCTAAAAAATTTCTCTTTTACAAAACTCACATATAAAATTAATGTTCTACAGTGGTACGGTCGTGCTCCCACAGTTCAAATTAACTACACCGTTTCGCTTCTCTATTTATCAAGTCATTGTCTCTTAAAAGATGGTCTCACACTTAAAATGCTCATATAAACTTAATATCTGCATCTTTAGAATTAAAGTCGAGGCTTGTATATTAGTTTTTCATGGACATTTCTTTTTCAGCAATGAAATGGTGATGATGAAATAGTCTATTAAAAAGAGCTACTCAAATCGAGATATCTATACTACTAATAATGAAGTCGCAAATTTATACCAAATAGCTGCAGTAATATTATTTAGAGTTCGCTATGCCAGAATGTCACTTACAGAAAATCAGTAATAAAAATAACGTCATACGATCTAGTCCAATCTAAGGGTGAGCGGAAAAAGTCACAGGAAAAAAAGTCACGGGAAAAAAGGCGTGCGTGCGATTTGTATATCGTGTACATATAATAATTCATATTATAATTCACACATTTAATAATATATTTTATTCATACTCAGATATGTTGTTATGATTGTGTCCATAAACACGTATATTATAGACTGAATAACAGGAAATGGAAGTAAGTGATTGTGCAGAAATTAATAACCTCTCCCCCAAGAGTATCATGGTGTAATTCTCGTTCGGAGTAAAAGATGTTTTTATTTTGTTTGTGAGTGTGTGTGTGTGTGTGTGTGTGTGTGTGTGTGTGTGTGTGTGTGCGCGCGCGTGTGTGTGAGTGTGTGTATGTGTGTGTGTGTGTGTTTGTTTGTAATTTTTTGTGGTGGGTGGGGTACAAGGATGTTGATCCGTCGGGAAGTTCTAAAGTTATATGAATTTCCACATTTCCTTATGACTCAGGAATTATTTCTCCTGCGATCCACCAGGTGTGTCCTTTTTCTGATTTGCAGTTATTTAAATATGAATTAAAAACTAACCCCTCCCTCTACCGTTAGCTAAGAGTGGCCCTTTGATCCCCTGACCGCTTCCTGTACCCTAGCCCATAGCTCAGTGTGAGTCTATCAGTTAGCTACAAGTGACCCTTGGATCCCTAACCATTTCCTGTGCCCTAGCCATGTGTGGTCAGTCTTGTATAACTCTAACATCCTGCTAATGTCTTGGAGTGGTTGGTCAGTCTTGTAATTTGTGTCTTGGTTGAATGATTTGAATGTGTATTTTGTGCTATTGTTCCTATACCCCTTGTGTATCTATATTTTACTATTTTAAATTTTTAATGTTTATGGAGTGATGCCGGGCTAAGTTTTGTTTTCGCCTGACACGCACTTTGGGCCGATTTGCGAAATTGGGTCATCATGATTACCGTATTGTTGCGCGCGCAGTTATGGACATACAATTATACACTTAACTTCTGGACGTAGTCCGTAGATTCCTCTTTCGAAATCATCCCTGAGAACGGAGCTGAGGAGTAAAATTACGAGGTTGTAAATTCATTATAATTATCTCAATGCAATAACTTTATTGCAACCATATATTGAATTTGATGGATTCAGATGGATTTTATTGTTTAAAATATATTTCACACACAAAAAAATAGCAGGATTGATCATTGACTGATAAAAACGACTTTCTAATTAGGGTCAATAAATATTCTTTATGCATGAACTGATTAATATTGCTTTCTAAATCAGAGTAACTATTTCAGTTGTTTGATAGTGTCTTTTTATATTAAAAATATGTATAAAATTCTATTTACAGATATAAAGTCAAGCAAATAAAAAATTGAAAAAAAGAAATTTGGGGGTCAGGTGCACGAATTTTATTATCTCAAGAGATATTGCGAATATCCGACTTTTTATTTTATATTCAGAGTCACAAATTATTTTGCTTCATGCCTACCAATTTTAGTCCTTTTCTAACAATTAGAGGAGTAGAATTACAGGTGACCACGGCCATCCGAACGAGCTAAAGCGGGAAATGGGCCATTTTAAGTAGTTTGAACCTAATTATTTCCGACATGGATTACTCTAAAAATACTCAATAAATACAGATCATAGGACCCGTGGTTGTGCATTAGGTACCTGAATTCAATGCATGTAGAGTAAAGCGTTCGTCAGATAAAAAGTCAAACGCTTCGAAAAATCAAGAAAACTCAATTTTTGCAGGAGGGTTGCAGGAACAGGTTTTTCTGTAGAGTTCTTTGGAATATCAGACTTTTTATTTTACATTCCGAGTCACAAAGGATTTAGTTTCATGCCTACCAATTTTAGTCCTTTTCTGACAATTAGTTTTGTAGAAATTCAGCTTTTGTCAAAATGTCGACTTCAGTTAGCGCCTTGCATTATTAGTAGGTAAAGTCGATTTTTTGAGACAAAGAAATTTTGGCGCCAAATCGCGTTTTCTACTAAAGTCGCTGAAATTTTGATAGATTTTGCAGGATAATACAGGAAGACTCGTGGCTTATTTTGAAACGATAATATTTCATATTTCTCGAAATATGAATTTTTTTGTGAAAATTTTATTTTTCTAATTATGCGCATTTCTCTTAAAGTACGAGGAATTTAATAAAACTAACTTCAGATTCGGGTTCAGCACACGCGGATACAGTTTATTTGTTCAAAGAGGTATTTGTAATATTGCGCCAATTTGTCAGAATTGACGTTTGGATATTTTCGCACCTTTGGCCGATTTGCAAAGTTTGGTCATCGTGATTACCCTATTGTGGTGCGCGCAGTTATAGACATACAATCATACACTTAACTTCTGGACGTAGCCCATAGATTCCTCTTTCGAAATCATCCCTGAGAACGGAGCTGAGGAGTAACATTACAGGTGACTGTGGCCATCCGAACGAGCCGAAGCGGGAAATGGGCCATTTTAAGTAGTTTGAACCTAATTATTTCCGACATGGATTACTCTAAAAATACTCAATAAATAGAAGTCATAAGACCCATGGATGTGCATTAGGTACCTGAATTTAATGCATGTAGAGTAAAGCGTTCGTCAGATAAAAAGACGAACGCTTCGAAAAATCAAGAAAACTCAATTTTTGCAGAAGGGTTGCAGGAACGGGTTTTTCTGTAGAGTTCTTTGGAATATCAGACTTTTTATTTTACATTCCGAGTCACAAAGGATTTAGTTTCATGCCTACCAATTTTAGTCCTTTTCTGACAATTAGTTTTGTAGAAATTCAGCTTTTGTCAAAATGTCGACTTCAGTTAGCGCCTTGCATTATTAGTAGGTAAAGTCGATTTTTTGAGACAAAGAAATTTTGGCGCCAAATCGCGTTTTCTACTAAAGTCGCTGAAATTTTGATAGATTTTGCAGGATAATACAGGAAGACTCGTGGCTTATTTTGAAACGATAATATTTCATATTTCTCGAAATATGAATTGTTTTGTGAAAATTTTATTTTTCTAATTATGCGCATTTCTCTTAAAGTACGAGGAATTTAATAAAACTAACTTCAGATTCGGGTTCAGCACACGCGGATACAGTTTATTTGTTCAAAGAGGTATTTGTAATATTGCGCCAATTTGTCAGAATTGACGTTTGGATATTTTCGCACCTTTGGCCGATTTGCAAAGTTTGGTCATCGTGATTACCCTATTGTGGTGCGCGCAGTTATAGACATACAATCATACACTTAACTTCTGGACGTAGCCCATAGATTCCTCTTTCGAAATCATCCCTGAGAACGGAGCTGAGGAGTAACATTACAGGTGACTGTGGCCATCCGAACGAGCCGAAGCGGGAAATGGGCCATTTTAAGTAGTTTGAACCTAATTATTTCCGACATGGATTACTCTAAAAATACTCAATAAATAGAAGTCATAAGACCCATGGTTGTGCATTAGGTACCTGAATTTAATGCATGTAGAGTAAAGCGTTCGTCAGATAAAAAGACGAACGCTTCGAAAAATCAAGAAAACTCAATTTTTGCAGAAGGGTTGCAGGAACGGGTTTTTCTGTAGAGTTCTTTGGAATATCAGACTTTTTATTTTACATTCCGAGTCACAAAGGATTTAGTTTCATGCCTACCAATTTTAGTCCTTTTCTGACAATTAGTTTTGTAGAAATTCAGCTTTTGTCAAAATGTCGACTTCAGTTAGCGCCTTGCATTATTAGTAGGTAAAGTCGATTTTTTGAGACAAAGAAATTTTGGCGCCAAATCGCGTTTTCTACTAAAGTCGCTGAAATTTTGACAGCCTTTGCAGGATTATGCAGAAATACGCGTGGCTTATTTTGAAATGATAATATTTCATATTTCTCGAATTATGATTTTTTTTGCGAAAATTTTATTTTTCTAATTATGCGGAATAGTACGAGGAATTTAATAAAACTAACTTCAGATTCGGGTTCAGCACACGCAGAAACATTTTATTTGTTCAAAGAGGTATTTGTAATATTGCTCCATTTTGTCAGAATCAGAATCAACAAAAGAAGACAATTAACCTATCAGAGTGCCTTAATATTCTTTAATTAAATCAATTACTTAATTAACATAATAAAAGTTTAAATAATGCTTATTTCCTTTTAGAACGCTTTAAGAGGTTTCTCTAAGCAATGATCACTTTTATTTGAATAAAAGATATCGCTTACTCTATTCTTTATAGTCGTGTTTCACTGATTTCAGATTCTGTATTTCTATATTTATTTTTCTATAACAGAGATGGTGTAAATTAGTATTACGTTTGATATCTTTAAAATATTATTGGTCACTCTGTAAACCAAAGCAGAAGAAGACAATGTAGTTTTTTTCATAATTGGGCGCATAAAGTTAAAATATTATACTAAAGTTATTGTAAGGTCATTCTCTTGCCATTTTTTATTAAATACAAAGACGACATTCCATACTCACTTTATAAACAAAAAAATGTTTGCTGATTTAATCTTCCTTAAGAAAAGAAAAAATAACCAATAGAATGGAAACAAACAAACTACACATTTAAATTTTTTTTTCTTCACGTATCGAAATGCATCTGCTTACTCAATGTTACGAGCAATTTAACGTCAAATCAATAGAGAGATAGATAAAAATGTTTGGCGAAAATTAAGCTGTATGCCAATACTGATTAGCAAGATAATATGTCATTTGTGTCTTTAAAAATGAACGCATTTGTGTATTGACTGAATTATTACAATATAATCTAGTAAATTACTACTCTGTTTCTCTCTATCTGTTTGTTTTATTAACGTGTACACATTCCACGCAAACCACACGACCTCATTTACAGACAAGCATTACATATGAATGAACTAAAAGGATGATAGCATTAATAAAAATAGATTCATGATTCAAGCATATGACTAATAAACAGCAGGTCATTCTCCTGCCACTTCTTCTTACTAAGTACAAAGGCACATATAGAAATGTTTATTAATTGAAGCTTTCTTATTATTTGATGATATATGAAACTAGTTTAAACTTTTAATATTTTTCCTAATATCAAATAAACTAATTTAATTAAAGTTTTGAAATAACTGTCAAATCGAGTTTCAATATTTCACATGATTTTAAGTAAGTTTCAGTTTGCTTGTTTCAGTTTCAGTTTGGTTATTACATTGCGTATTTCCTTCTTACTTACGGCTTGAAACACTGAAAACAAGAAAAAGTTATGTAGGCTTCTATGTACACAGAGCACATAGTCCTTTGAGGGAGTGCGGTGAATCGATTGATCGCGAAGTAAGTGCTCTTTGCTCTTCCAAGATGCCACACTCCTTAAAATGTCATGCCTACGTTTGATTAGCTGGATTATACGCACGAGTGAAGGCAAACTAACGTTTTCTGGTTACAAATTTAACACAGTGAATAATTAATAGCTGATAAACTGTATAAAGTGGGAGCCTCTGATCAATTTTGGTAGAACAAGTTTGAAACATTTATAGAAGACTTGAAAGGACTCCAGCAACTTGCATATAAAGCAATTTACCGCAGAACTGAAACTTCGCAAGTACGTACACACACACACACACACACACACACACACACACACACACACACACACACACACACACACACACACACACACACACATTTACCCTCAACGAGCGAGAATCGAACGAGGATCCTAATGAGCCATCGCTTACTTCCATTTACTGTTATTCACTCAATAATAAGCAAGCATACCGACTTACACTGAAAATTAATTAACTAAATGTATGTATTACAAAGCTTTTATACGGTATATAAAATACACTTGAATCACACACATTTTGAGCGAGCTGTTAACCTCCTTGCCTTTTCCTGCTTCACTTACTGTTAATAAGTATTATAACATATACACTCTGACACTTTTGACTTTATATTGTGAATTTATTTCCTGTAACTTTTTTCTTGTGATTTTATTTCCTATGACTTTTTTTTTTTCCTGTGACTTTTTTCCTGATATTTTCCCGCTCATTGCTCACCGTTGATTAGAAGCGACTCAATACACAACTCTCTTGTTTTAGGTTAGAGAAAAAATATGGTTAGGGAATTTTAGAGATAGTTTTGGTGTTTTTTTTTAAGAGAAATGTTAGGGTTAGGATTAGCTGTAAATAAAAAAAACGAATATAAATTTTAGAATATATCTTTTATTCCTGATTTAGATTTTGTTTCTGTTAAATTTTGTGTTTTAATAACTTAAATATTGCAGTAAAAATAGCATCGAGTAACACTTTGCATCTAGATATATGTCATATAACTTCTCTCCTTCGATATTACGTATAATGACCCCCTTGTTTTTAAACACGACAATTGTGTATGGAGCTGTTGGGTCTACCGTACACACCTTTGTGTACATAAATGTGTGCAGTGTTGATTTGATGGAAGTACGAAAGAATGCGTAGCCATTCACTAACACTGCTAAGAAGAAAAAAATGTTTGCACAACAATCGCCAGTCAGTAGTAAAGATAGGTACTGTTGTTCTCACGTGTACGAGTGTAGGCGAGGAGGAAGGATTAACTTTTGATATAAGCCGCCTGGCTGTTAGGAAGACGACAGGGGTCAGGGTGTTTGGAAAACCCACTATAAACCGTTAAGATACGAACAATAGGATGGTCTCTTTGAGTTGACAAAAGAAAGCCCATTATCTCCACCACGACAGAGTTGAGGGAATTAGCTCTCCACGTGACAAAAGGGGCAGTGCAATTCGAATGAAAACTTTTAATTACTATTCGTGCAAAACTGACACAAGAAAGTTCGTAGCACCTATATGACAGTGCTAAAAGTTGATAGTCAAATAATTTGGCTAAGAGAAAAAAGATAGAAAGGAGTATTCTATTTTTCTTTCATTTTTGTGCGAGTCAAAAACCACAAGGAGAAGTATTTTATTTATCTATAAAAATAAATCAATTTTCATTTCATTCACAATGCTCTATATCTTTTCTATTTCACTTTTAAACTACCAGTATAAATATTACTTTAAATACTACCACACAGTTTTGAATAACGTTATGGACTGCAAAAAATAGCACACATTGTCATTTCTTTTTGTAGTGAAATTAAATCTAACTATAGTTTCCACATAAGTTACTCTATTGCATCAGCTACTGTAAATACACAGTCTTGAGACTAATACAGTTATTGTTCATAGTTGTAAAGGATTTGAAGAAGTAAAGAAATATTCATTGCATCTCTGTACACAGTTGTGTTTCCAATCATCCTAAACTTGAACCGAATTGAAATTTTTCTTTTTACTTTTGGATGAAATAATACTTGCTGCACACCCTTACTCTAAATTACATTTGAAATAAATATATATGTATATACATAAGTTATATTAATACAGTACTAGTTTTTGCAGCTAATATAAAGAAAACATTTAGTTTTCATAAATGTATAAATCAATTATAGCATAGTGATCCATAGAGCAAATTAAAAAATATAAGATTTAAAAAGTTTCTTTGTGACCAGTAGAGATACAGCCACTTTAAAATGATAATTATTGTTTTAATTTCTCATGTAGGCATATATTATTAATAGCTCTCATGTATCTTTTAGTTTATCCAATGTGCATATGTAAGATTTGAAATGCTGAACTTGGCATTTTTGCTAGTGAATTTTGTTGTTTAGTGTGAAATTTTGTAATATACTATTATTATTATCAATTTCTTATAATCAATTCATATCTTAGAACTGACATTCTGGAACACTAAAATATATTCCAAATTAAATTATTATTTATTTGTATATTGCTGGATATTCTTTACATTAAAATACATTATATCTGTACCTCATCCCTCATTAAAGTCACTAGCCTAATAATAGTCTCATAATCCAATATGTGTCAGTTCTACTATTAAGAAAATATTTCATATGTATTTGCAACATTACATATTTTTAATAGTCTCATAATCCAATCTGAGTCAGTTCTATTATTAAGAAAATATTTCATATGTATTCACAAGATTAGTGATTTTTAATAGTGGATCAGTGAGTGAGAGTCTAAAGTGTTGTATACAACACAAGCTGAAAACATAATGGATTTGTCACTTTAGTGCTACTTTATTTGCTTCATACAATGCAACAATCTTATTATTTATGTTTTATTTTTTTTATTAGTGTATTTAACTATTAACTGAATAACTGAATATAAGGTAGTTGTCTTATTTCAGGTTATCTATTATATGTCTGGTAGTATGTTCTATTATTTTTTAACAACTTTCCTAATCCATGATCATTTTGTAGCTATATAAGCTGTATTAACTGTATATAATATTGCCCTGTAACTTTCAGTTATACATTATGAACATGTTAACTATCACTATCACTATTCAAACAGTTTTGTTAAATGGAAACAGTAAATATTCAGTTTTTCTATTGACATATCTTTCTTCAGTTTCTTGGACTTCAGTATTATTACTACTGTTAGAAATTATTATATTTACATAGCAGTAATAATTGCACTCCTGCTATAAACATAGCAGAGTGTGTTTTTTCAAGACCTGGAAATATATAAGAGCTTAATAACTGAGTAGTGCATCTTACAAGCTGAATGATATTTACATATCTATAATTTAGTATAATAATCAAATCCATCATTTCACAGTAAAATGAATGATGGAATGTATTATTATGGTGCAGAAATGGATTTACAACATACATCTATAAATTAGAGAGCTTAACAACTGAGTAGTGCATTTTACAAGCTGAATGATATTTATAAATTTATGACAATGTATAACAAGTCAAATCCATCAGTACACAGTTAAATGAATGGTGGAATGTATTATTATGATGCAGAAATTGATTTACAAACATGCATGTATAAATTAGAATTAATTACAAAGAAGTGGGATAGCTATTCTTGTTGGTAAGAACATATTATCTTGAAAGGAATTTTGAATATTACACAAGTCTCTCACAATCCTCCTTGGAAAAGTCAATATTTAATAAAAGTGTTGCATAGAAATTAATTATTTTTTCCAAATAAATACCAGTTGGGAGTGTATTTCAGAGGCAAGTAATATCCACTAGGAAAAATGTCATCTGCTGTAAACAAGATTTCAGAGTACCAAATGGGTCTGACTTAATGAAATCTGCAGTGTTACAATTATACTAATATTAATATATTATGTATAAATCTGAAAAATATTTCAAAGTATCACATGGTTTAATTTTGTTTTGAATAGTAGTTTTACTTCTAGTGCTTTCACAATTCTTTAAATGGAAATAACTTGTATTACAAGAGTAATAATTAGATAGACATATAAAAAAATAAAAATAAATAGTTAATGTTACATTTAATTCTATTGTTCATATGATGTTGATTTATAAAATCTAATATATTTCCACAACTTATTTAATCAATAATTTTGCAAAATCTATATAGCTAATGGTGATTTCAAGAAAATAAACTCTGAAAATTATGCAAATAATCCTCTACTGATTTCTAAGCAGACTTTTTAATGTAACAGTTTATTCGTTTTTGGAAATACAATAATTGTTAAAATTTAAACCAAACAATTAATTTGCTCTTTGTTGTTTACATGCATAACTAATATAGGCTGTCATTGTACATTGAGATCGAGTTCAGAATAAAATACTTAAATAATGCTTCTTAAACTGTGTAGCTTTTTCCTTTGAGAAATTAAATATCATTATTAATATCAAATTTAAGTAAGCCTTTAGCCTTTATTTTAGTTTATAGTTTCTGTGCAACCTACTTACACTTACAGTACTAGACAATCGTAAGCCGCCATTTTGAAAAAAATCAGTTCTTCGATTGAGCGAGTTTAAGCAATATTCTAATCTTTAAACCACAAAAGCGGCATTCTATTTGTTTATAATAGATGTAAAAGTAATTTCTTGACCTAGAGAAAGGCCACTTGAATCGTTAGTTTAAGCCAGTTTGTAGAAAATAAAAATATACATTTTGGGGCCTTAAACAGTGATACAGGAAAAGGGAAGCAATCCAATTTAACGTGTTCGAGTCGAGTTACAAAAAATATGTTTTAAAATTATTTTAAAGTGTATGGAGATTCTAATTTGATTATTATGACTTTAATATACACATTATATCAGCCGGTTTCAGTTTTACCTTTCCAGAGCATTCTTTTCACTTCCATATTGTGTTTAATTAGATACGTAGTGTGACCATAAAATCGTTGTCAACAGGGTACTCTAACCTCACGCTTAATTAAATGTAGAAATAAACTGAATTTAGTAAAATTAATCAGTTATATCGATGAAAGACATTCTTTTCTAAACGATGACATTTAGGAAGTATATAGTATACACGCAAACTACATAGTTACAACCACTTTTTCAACGGTCTACATAACTCTGGATTTTAAGCATATCAATAATGCCCGAAGTATACAACCTTCAAAATCGCACCCGAATTTCGATGAAAACTCACAGGAAAAACTATTAAAATATGAAATTTAGTGGTTTATGTCAAAGATAATAACAACAAAGATAAAACTATGAGAGAAAAATGGCAAAATTAAGCTTTATTTATAAGAATGAACAATCTGAAACTTAGGCAGACCAAGAGGCGGTCTGCCTATTGCTGTAGGTCGACATAAGTCTGGTTTTTAAGCTTATTTGGTCCGCTTAAGTCTGGGAATAGGGTTATATATATATATATATATCTGCAAACACATGCTTACACATACACACGCATTCATTTATATATAAATGCATAATGCATATACAAACGCATAAATACACAAACACACATACATACATACATACAAAAACATGAATGAATCTTAAGTTGCGTAAATGGCGTCTTGGTTTGACTGAAACCTACTATCAGGTCACACAAATGGCAATAGTACTAATACGTGTAGTGAGTGAGAGAGAGAGAGAGAGAGAGAGAGAGAGAGAGAGAGAGAGAGAGAGAGAGAGTGTGTGTGTGTGTGTGAATGCAACTGTAGAAGATGGTCCCACCTCACTCCATTCGCATCCTGCAGTTCTGAAATGAATACATCACAAATGACAGGACTGGTTTATACAACAGACGGATCGATAGACAGATATAGGTTTGCCCCCAGTCACACTCAGTCATGCTTACAGATGTTCAAAGATGAAAGAATTAACATGGCTATCCAAAAAAAGTTAGGTGATTTCCAGTATTTAATAATTAATTGTTGGCGAGTAATTTAGCTTTTGATTCTCCACTCCTAAATATGACATTAAACAGATGATAATGACATTTAATGCACTCGGTAATCATCGTTTATAACTTATGAAAGACAAGAATAAAAGAGAACTTACAAAAAAATAAAATTGAATAGAATTATGTAATCATTACATAATGGAAAAAACCTTACTCATTTCTCAACACAAATTCTATTCAGAGCTTACGTATGTTGTAACTAAATAACTTACTCATTTCTCAACACAAATTCTATTCAGAGCTTACGTGTGTTGTAACTAAATAACTTACTCATTTCTCAACACAAATTCTATTCAGAGCTTACGTGTGTTACAACTAAATAACTTATGGTGCAATTGGGAATGACTGTGGAGTCAAGATCTGTCAGTATTTCTTCTCTGTATTTTTCATAATTGTTTTAGGTGATTTGAGTTCTTTCCTAAATATAATAATCTAATTTCCAGAAAATTACTTGTATAGTATATGAACTGCTTTGGGTTACGAAAGTTAAACTAAAGACACTGTAATAATTTTCACAAAAAAAACATTAAAGTACCATAATAACAAAATTTCTTCAAAAGTAATGCATGTAATAGGCGAATACTGTTAAATTCACATTCATGTCTGAACTTGTCAGACAAAAGTGGCTGTCAAATTTTGCATTACATTTCCTCATTTCTTCAGTTTGAATAATGTATTTCATCATTTGCATCTGAGGCAGCTGTAACTACGTAGTGTATTTCATTTACATCTGAGGCAGCCATAACTACGTAATGTATTTCATTTACTTCTGAGGCAGCTATAACTTCGTAATGTATTTCATTTACATCTGAGGCAGCTATCACTAACGTAATCAATATATACATGTTTTGAATAAACTTATTCAAACAGTGCTTTACTTTTTAAATTTTTCAGTGGAGCAAGCTCCTTTCTCAATTTTGGTATGGTGTGGCGAATTTAACTTCTCATTCACTACACAAAGCTGCATTGAGAAATAGAATCCATTGGTAAAATAGTAGCTTGATAAAATAAATAATTATAATTTTTGATGGAATTGTATTTTATTTATTTATAAATAAATAAAAGCCACAAAAAAATTTAATTCATTTCCAAAATCGTATATAGCTTTTAAAATCTTGTTTATACTGTTTTTATATAAAATTATTTCCCATAATCTCCTGCAAAATTGCATTTAAAATAAGGATTGATTTTCTTTACTGTAACAATGCATAATTTATTATTCTCTAAATACCTGTATGCTGGCATCAAACTATACACGTGTTCTTCTTTTTCCTTACAGAAGACTAGGTCATGAATGAAATGTTTTAACTTCTGTTTTCTTTCTCTTCTTGGGTGTAAGTCCAAAGCATCAAATACCAAACCCTTACAGTCTGCTACCAATCCAGTTAGGCACAGTCTTTGTAAGCAGTTTGTCCAGTTAGACATTCTCTATCTATCTATCTATCTATCTATCTATCCTTCACACACACACACACACACACACACACTGTAAGCAGTTTGTCCAGTTAAGCACAGTCTCTGTAAGCAGTTTCTTTATTCTACATGCGCACAAAGACCAACAGATAACAAAAGTGTATGTTTGTTTTCTTGGATAATTTCAGGTGACTGAAGGCATCACACAACACCGCACGAACGAATTCTACTTTCTGCCCAACCCAGAGGAGTTCATCTGGACTCACTTCCCTGACAAACCGGAATGGCAACTGCTCAAGACTCCCTGCACTGTCAAGCAATTTGAAGACCATTTCTACGTGCGCGAGCGATTTCACATTCTGCGCATGTCCGTCACCCCACAATCCAAAATCCCCTGCGTGCTCCACACGACCGAGGGTGAAGTAGATTTCGAGTTCTCCCTACCCCCCAACAACAGCATCAACCTGCGCTACAAGTACATGCTGTACAGGTCCCGGACCAGCTCAGAGGATTCCATTGTCTTGGACCGGTTCGTGTTCTTCGAACACCGCGAGGACCTCGTGCGCTTCGCCATCCGCTTCCCAATGAAGGGGACGTTTAAGATGGACATTTACGGTCTGGACATTAACGACTCGGACGTCTTCGACCTGTGCTGTTCCTACATCGTCGAGTGCCCGCAGGCCATGGCCAATTGCCTCCCTTTGCCGGATTGTCCGCCCTTGGGCTGGGGACCCGTGCAGAAGACGAAGGAGGCCGGGCTGGTCCCGGTGAGTCACTCGAAGGCGCAGGTTGTGACGAAGGACGGGTACGTGGAGATCCGGCTGGACAAGGAGAAGGCGATGGCGCTGCACCAACAGCTGAAGCACGCGGTGCTGGACGACGCAACGCTCAGCAAGTATTGCCTGACGCGCATGGAGGATGACGAGGTGGTCGTTTATCTCAGGCTGCCGCAGAAAGGTGAGTACGAGTTGGGTTCTGAGCATTCTCAGTCTCTTTCCCTCTTCTTTTTGTATCTGACTGTTAGCCTGCAGTCAGAGTTCTTGTATCTGACTGTTAGCCTGAGGTCAGAGTTCTTGTATCTGACTGTTAGCCTGCATTCAGAATTCTTGTATCTGACTGTTAGCCTGAGGTCAGAGTTCTTGTATCTGACTGTTGGCCTGCAGTCAGAGTTCTTGTATCTGAATGTTAGCCTGCAGTCAGAGTTCTTGTATCTGACTGTTAGCCTGAG